>JAWDGP010003436.1:82500-112500 GCA_033675545.1 Elysia crispata
TCAGCCAATAAGAACATGTTTGCCTCAGACGTTAGAGCCTATAAGAAGAACAACTTGTGACAGCTTGGTGGTTGAGCGTCAATCAACGACATAATTCTTGTTTAGAACCAGTAACTTGGCATCGTTAAGAGAAGTGACGCGATGATTATTACCTCTCTATCAATATCTCCCTACATCTACTCTACAATCTCACTTTCCATTTCAGGCCATATTTTGCGTGATCTATCCCTAATCGAAGACGCTGTTTTCACACATACAGAGTCCCGTGGAGTTTTCTAAGCGCCTATGGCGAGGATATTTTGCCCGCATTATGAGCAAAGAAAACCCATCATATCTCGCGCCGTGTGCTCACTTAGGGAAGCGGATATTAGCCGTGGTCAGAAAAGCTGGGTTAACTAGATCTATGCGGCTTTTTATTGTTTTGTCCGTGAAGATATCATTACAATTGATAGGGAGAGAGATTTTTATATGAGAGAGCAACAGAGAGAAGTAGAGACAAAGGGGGAATGAGAGAGAGAGAGAGAGAGAGAGATAGAGATAGAGAGAGAGAGAGAGAGAGAGAGAGAGAGAGAGAGAGAGAGAGGAGAGAGGTGGAGAGAAAGATTAAGAGGGAGTTTTATCCGAAAGGAAATTCTTTTCACAAAACTCAGAAAACTAAAGACTGTAATGAATTTACAGCGAACGAGCATTCTAGATTGACAGACGGCAGATACAGTGATGTGGGTTCCCCGGTGCATTCTCTTTAATCCGCATAAAAACTTTTGCACTTTACCCTGTTTTTCAAATAAAGAAACAAAACGATTTAGTGCCATTAACCCTGTCATGCCCCGTGTTTTGTGTTTTATCTGACAATCGAATCTTTGACAAGACAATGGAAGCACTTTCGTGGCCAAAGCTCAGCTGGTAGGGTTAATCGGTGACGCTCTCAAAACGACATGCACGAATCTACCTGGCATTTTGAGAAATCATTTTGACCTGAGAATTGGCTCACTTAAACTTTGTCCACTCTTCTAACATTGTCTGAACCCGGAGCGCTCAGTTTGTGCTGGTGGGCGGAGCTTGTGTGACGTGAGGCCTCGTACAATGGCATCGTTAATTTCAGCAGCCACGTGGCTCTTATATTTTAGCATAATTAAGAGAAATCCTTGTATTTTTTTTAACCAAAGTATTTCGGCCCTTTTTTATATCTAAATCTTCGTCATCATATATTTACACAATAAACGATGGTCCTTCTAAACTCTGTTTTCTCTATCCAACGGCGGATTTTATGTTATCAATATGCTAATTTAAGCACAAACAAATCTGGTTTCCATTAAATGGGAGTTTTGCTTAGATTCTCTGAGTATTAGCAGCATACAGTGAGACAATGAGCTTTACAGAATATTGTGAGTTGTTTTATGGTCACGTGGGTGTATCCCATGACGTCACTAACAAGCACGAAACGTGTGGTGTACAGTCCTGGCAGTTAAACCTTAAAGTAAAATCTTTGGACAGATGTCCAGGCAAGATGATGTTTTTTTCTGATTTATGTGTAAATGGATAAAAAAATTTTGTAAATGAACGCCACATAAAAATTATTACTGTATTAATTAATCTGTACCAGAGTAAATCTGGTGTCCAAACATCTGTATTACACTTCATCAGTGTCATTTACACCCCACGTCCTTAGCATTGCATAACATCTGCACTGCGCGCTATTTGCATTACGCATACTTTTTATCTGTACTGCATCTGATACACGCTAGGAGTTATCTGCACAATTATTATCTGCGCAGGAAGGAATCTGCATTTCATATCATCTACACAACATGCTATTTGCATTAGGTATCATTTGCACTATGTGTTATCTTTTTATTAATCTTTATCAAGACTGCATCTGGTGTGTGCTAACAGTTCTCTGCTCAAACATCTGCTCAGGGTATTATCACACTGCGTATTTATCTGTCCCACGTGTTACCTGCAATGCGAATCATCTGCACCACGTGTTATCTGCAGAGCGTATCATCTGCACCACGTTTTATCTGCAATGCGTATCATCTGCACCACGTGTTATCTGCAGAGCGTATCATCTGCACCACGTGTTATCTGCAGAGCGTATCATCTGCACCACGTGTTATCTGCAGAGCGTATCATCTGCACCACGTGTTATCTGCAGAGCGTATCATCTGCACCACGTGTTATCTGCAATGCGTATCATCTGCACCACGTTTTATCTGCAATGCGTATCATCTGCACCACGTGTTATCTGCTATGCGTATCATCTGTACCACGTGTTATCTGCAATGCGCATCATCTGCACCACGTTTTATCTGCAATGCGTATCATCTGCACCACGTGTTATCTGCAATGCGTATCATCTGCACCACGTTTTATATGCAATGCTTATCATCTGCACCACGTGTTATCTGCAATGCGTATCATCTGCACCATTTTTTATCTGCAATGCGCATCATTTGTACCACGTGTTATCTGCAATGCGTATCATTTGTACCACGTGTTATCTGCAATGTGTATCATTTGTACCACGTGTTATCTGCAATGTGTATCATTTGTACCACGTGTTATCTGCGATATGTATCATTTGAACAACGTGTTATCTGTGTTGTCTATTCATGAACTAAATGACCTGAGATTTCAACCCCCCGGTCCCCGTCACCTAATCTCGTCCACCAGATTTTTTTTGCTGTGTCAAAACTTGCCACATCACGAGGTGAGATGACCCGCGCTCAGATTGGGGACTGGGCTTTGGTCAGTGGTGTCCCAGGAGGTGGCGTGGGTGGAGTGGATGGAGCAGGGTCAGCGGTTAAACAAAGAGTGTAGGAAGACAATACTTGGTCCACTGGCTCAGTTCTATGTTCTATGTTTGAGCTTTCACGTTTCATTACAAGAATCTTCCAGAAACTTCTGAGCGGGTGAACTTTTCAAAGATGTTCTCTGTGATACAGCCAGATAATTCATCACCAGAGTAAGTTCCTCTATTGGTTTAACTTCTCTATTTCCCTCGGAAAAGTCTGATAATAAGTGTTATACAAAATTTTTGCCAACGTGAAAATAAACATTCGTGAACTGGGCTCCGCATACAAACTTCTTACTAATTAGTATTGCTACTCATAAACCAGAAAAAAATAATAATAATAAAAAGACCCTGATTCGTGGAATTTTATACTTAGCAAAAAGAGTTTTAATTATTTACTCATTCAAAAAATATGGGTCAATCTCGATTTGAAGAGCCCGGACCATTTCTTGGCTGAATGGAAAACTTAATTTCCTCTTACTCGGAAACCAGGAGCTGGCAATTACTTGCCGTAAGCACCAGTTGTCGTCCTTGAAGGCTAGCCATTTCAAGACAGTGCAAGGTCAGAAACTACTGTCAGTAACAATGTTGGGGATAACAGAGGACTGGGAGTGATGAAACTGCAGAGAAAGGACAGCGTGACCTTGACTTACTAACATTACTTTTTCTTGTACACCCAAGATGACTTTTTCTGATAATCAAATCAAACATTTGAGAAAATACTGGCAGGTAATGAGGAGGAAACCTACCAATATTCTGCGATATTTGCTGGTCGCGCCAGACGATGTTTTGGCTTCATGCTGCACTGAAAGGCCACAACATCCAGTTTGTGACTTTACAAAAACAAGAACCTTTTCTCGGTAAATCAATGGAGATATTTACCTTCGGCAGTTGAGAGTCATGGCGTAATATTGTAAAAGACAAATCTGTCTATCGAAGGCTAATTCCTTCATGATAAGTCTCCCACTGCAATGGCATGGACGTGTCTATATTTCAATTTAAAAAAATTCACTTAATTATTGTGTTCTAAGACAGTTTCGAATGAATCGACATCTTCATTTCATCTGTCATCTGACACAGCAATAATCAAGTCAAGAGTAGATCATGTAATGTCAATAATAAACAATACAGAAATGGGCCAATTAGCTTGTGCCCGTAGCGCAGTATGAGGGACTCTCAAACAAGGGGACTCTTTAGACTTCTGGATGGCTTCTAGTGTCTGTTGCCTTTTTTCCTGTCAATGAATCTCTCTCTCTCTCTCTCTCTCTCTCTCTCTCTCTCTCTCTCTCTCTCTCTCTCTCTCTCTCTCTCTCTCTCTCTCTCTCTCTCTCTCTCTCTCTCTCTCTCTCTCTTTATCACTGACCAAGTATACAAGTAATGTCCATGCTATTTGGTCGACACACACAAAAGTCTTCTCGATTCCGACTGGTCGTCTCGGCCTCTGGCCAATCAAAACACAACCCTCACGATCAGACATGCGCAGACAGTCTATATGGAAAGGGAAAGAATCGGAATCCCCGGCCTAGATAATTGAACAGAGCAAGCAATGGGTCTCTTGTATAGTGTGGTTTCCTCTTTTGTTTTCTGGAAGATTGTTGAGCAAAAGCTTTTTTTAATGAAGTTTGTGATTTGCAGCAGAAAATATGAAAACTGATTTAAAGCAAAAGGACGTCCCCTCGGGTTATTTTTCTTAGAACCGGCGGATTATAGAAAGAAAGGTTCTCAGAAATCGATTTTTTTCTACTTTTCTGTATTATTTTAATTTTCATAACGCATTTGGAGTGATGATTGCCTTCTAGTCTTCAAGGTTTGACAACAAACAAAAGTTTTGGGAGTTTTTTTTCACAGTGAAATCCTAGAATCTACTCAATATTTTCTCATTTCCGAAACTGACTTGACTCAACGATTCACATTATTTTGCAGAATGGCACTTAGATTTGAAGGGTGAAGAATTGAACGTAATATCACAAATTTGCGTAAACTCATTTCGCCGACAAGTACCTATTTTTAGTTCTTATATTTTATCTCAGTTTTAAAATGCACTGATACCACTACAAGAGACTTTTTTTTTTCCATCCTTCACACTTTGTTCCCACACCTTTCTCCGCCGACCATCGTGTGCTACATCTAGATATGACAGTTAATTTTCTTTTGTGACAGAAACTCTGCCAAACATGAGAACCCTTGAGACTTTGATGTGGAGACGGTAACAAACCGCTACATCTAACGAGCACAAGATGTTTGAGCGATAGTAAAAATTAATAAAGATTTTGATGAATAATTAAAAAGACCACACAGTTTGCCATTTTGAACATTTTCAAAGCTTCATACTTGCTCCTCGGCTTGATGTCTAGACACAAACCAAACCAAACAGCCTTGCCTGGTAACCAGCTTATCGGTGCGATGTCTAGACACAAACCAAACCAAACAGCCTTGCCTGGTAACCAGCTTATCGGTGCGATGTCTGGACACAAACCAAACCAAACAGTCTTGCCTGGTAACCAGCTTATCGGTGCGATGTCTGGACACAAACCAAACCAAACAGTCTTGCCTGGTAACCAGCTTATCGGTGCGATGTCTGGACACAAACCAAACCAAACAGTCTTGCCTGGTAACCAGCTTATCGGTGCGATGTCTGGACACAAACCAAACCAAACAGTCTTGCCTGGTAACCAGCTTATCGGTGCGATGTCTAGACACAAACCAAACCAAACAGCCTTGCCTGGTAACCAGCTTATCGGTGCGATGTCTAGACACAAACCAAACCAAACAGTCTTGCCTGGTAACCAGCTTATCGGTGCGATGTCTGGACACAAACCAAACCAAACAGCCTTGCCTGGTAACCAGCTTATCGGTGCGATGTCTAGACATAAACCAAACCAAACAGTCTCACCTGGTAACCAGCTTATCGGTGCGATGTAGAATCAAAGTACAATAACTTGATCTTGTTCTACTCATTGTAGTTTTCGTGTTAATGATTCTTTCCGTTACCATTTAAATCTGACCCACCTTCAGAATAATTCACTTTTTAAGTACGTTTAGTCTTTGAATGGCTTTCTACTTGATTAAGATCTTGTTCAAATCTTTCTTCTGTGAAGTAACAAAGGAAGACCTGAAATTATTTTTTTTATGAATTTCATTTTTTTCAAGCACATCTAAGAAGCTAAAAAGAACTTTGAGAATTTTCCAGTGTCTCTTCTCACTTTCCTTTGGTAAACTTCAGGTGCTGTGTAAATATGAATACATAACCTAGCCTTAACGGCCATTCTAATATATACAATATTTAATCAAGGTTGTTATCGGTATTTGGTTTACATCTTTGAAACTCTGTCAGCTGTTGTCTCTCTACAACAGAGAGACAGAGACATCCAAGACCCACCTTCGTCAAGCCCGGAGATAGTCTTTTGATGTCTGAAGACAGTCTCGAGACAGTCCGCTAGACGTTTCTCTAAGTTTTAAAAGCCGAAAAAAAGAAGTTTTTAGAGTTCCAGACTTTGAAGTGAAGTTTGTATTAGGCCAGCAGATTATCGCTATGGCAAACTCTTCATTTAAGCCTTTTGATTTTGTGGTTCCGAACTTAGGAGACTGGGCAGGAGAGAGAGAGCAGAGAGTTAGAACCACTTATCATATAACTATATCTTTTCCTATTTCTGACGTCCATTATTCTCTTTCTACCTCTTTGCCTGAATCTCTTCAGCTCTTGGCTCCAAAAGCCACATTTTAAACTAATTTCCATCAAAGCATCATTTTCAACATAATTTTCTACATAGCGACTTTAAAAAGATGCCTGTGGATAGCTATAGGGAGTCCAGGGCTTGACGGCTGGAAGATGCAGCTTATTACACGGGTGTGAGAAAAAAGACAGGAAAGAAATAGGATGCACCAACTCTCTCAAGGAATACACAATAAAGAGACGTAAAAAGATTGAAATGATATTAGATATGTATGATGGTGCAGTGACTCACAAACACAGTGAATAAAGATGATCGATTGTAGGGAAACGAAAAAGTCATCACGGGTGATCCTACTTAAGAGAACAAAAGAGTCTGAGAGAGAGAAAGAGAGAGAGAGAGAGAGAGAGAGAGAGAGAGAGAGAGACAGAGACAGAGACAGAGACAGAGACAGAGAGAGACAGAGAGAGAGAGACAGAGAGAGACAGAGAGAGAGAGAGACAGAGAGAGAGAGAGAGAGAGAGAGAGAGAGACAGAGAGAGAGACAGAGAGAGAGACAGAGAGAGAGAGAGAGAGAGAGAGACAGAGAGAGAGAGAGAGAGAGAGAGAGAGAGAGAGAGAGAGAGAGAGAGAGAGAGAGAGAGAGAGAGAGAGAGAGAGAGAGAGAGAGAGAGACAGAGAGAGACAGAGAGAGAGACAGAGAGAGAGAGAGAGAGAGAGAGAGAGAGAGAGAGAGAGAGAGAGAGAGAGAGAGAGAGAGAGAGAGAGAGAGAGAGAGAGAGAGAGAGAGAGAGAGAGAGAGAGAGAGAGAGAGAGACAGAGAGAGGGAGAGAGAGAGAGAGAGAGTTACAAAGTGATAAAGAGAAGCAGATGAAGAGGGTGAGAGAAACAAAACGAAACAGAAACAGAAAAATAAAAGTCGAGAGTCAAATAAACAAAATACAGAAAAGAAGAGATGCATAGAAAGAGAGAGAGAGAGAGAGAGAGAGAGAGAGAGAGAGAGAGAGAGAGAGAGAGAGAGAGAGAGAGAGAGAGAGAGAGAGAGAGAGAGAGAGAGAGGGAGAGACACACACGCACAATGAGAAATAAAGAAAAATAAAGCGAGACATAAATAAAGAGTCACAGTGAGACGGAAATAATTTTGCAGAATTTAAAACATAGAGAAAAAAATAACTTAACTAAATCAGTTACTGAAGAGGAAAAAAAAGAACCAGTAAATTCTAGATTCTAGTGAGTTTTAGGGAAAAAAACGAGGTAAGCGTCTAAAGCAGAGAGAGGTAGAGAGAGAGAGAGGAAGAGAGAGAGAGAGGTAAAGGGAGAGAGAGAGGTAAAGGGAGAGAGAGAGAGAGAGAGAGAGAGAGAGAGAGAGAGAGAGAGAGAGAGAGAGAGAGAGAGAGAGAGAAAAGAGAGCCAGGGGAGGCATTAAGACTGTTCTCCATTCTTGTTTTATTAATCAGCTCCCGCCAGCTTTGTTAGCGAAACTTAGTGTCTACGAGCAAAAGATTCAGGCTGCATTTCCACCAACTTCTCTAGCTATTGTTGACAAACTCGAAACGAAAATAATTGATGGAAGAGTGACGTCGGCTGCTTTTTAATGTTGTGTTTGGTGTGTAAACACCGTGTAATGCTGTTCTCAACTTTTTTCCCCCTCCTACCTAACATCTAGATCTAGATCATCTATACTTAATCCTTTCTTCCCTTTAAATTGTGTTTTCTTTGGCTGAACTCTCTCGCGGTGTCCATTGCTGTGAAAAAGCGTACCGTGGTCTCTGGAAGTCCAATGCTTAAAGAATTAACTTTTCATTCCCCAAAGGTATAGGATTATAACGCTGTTTGCACACGCTAGGCTAGGGGGAGGGGGAGCAAGGCGCGCTCCCCAGTGGATGAACGTGAGTTAAAAGGATTTCCAGCCAAGTGGGACTAGGACATAGCAGGATATCTCCCAATGGTATCTTAGAAAGAATTCCAATCGGTTTGGATTGTCGTTAGACCTTACGATGCGCCTCTAGAACATTGAAAAGTTTTCGGTAGACAATTCTAGCACTCTTGCTAGATATTGAAAGCTGTAATTATGTTCAGAACATAAAGACATCAGGGAAAAACCTCTCTGTTTGCCAACAAGGTCTTTTTATCTACAGGCAGACGCATCTTGTGTGTGTATACATCTCGCGGCCTGACATTGTGAGCAGACGCCGGCTCAGTTTGTAGAGCTCAGGCCCTTG
Source organism: Elysia crispata (assembly GCA_033675545.1). Taxonomy (NCBI): domain Eukaryota; kingdom Metazoa; phylum Mollusca; class Gastropoda; family Plakobranchidae; genus Elysia; species Elysia crispata. The sequence goes on from JAWDGP010003436.1 coordinate 91,188, forward strand.
GACGTGATCTTTCTGAATCGCTCCAGATTCCATTCACCGTGAACCAAAGAGATCCTTGCTGTAGACGTGAGCCTCCGCCGGTCTTTGTTTGGAGCTCACTACAGACCCGGCTCGAGGTAACTCTCACCAGACGTGTCGATTATCTCCCGTTAGTTCTTTGTGGCTTTATGTACATTTAGTACAATTAGATAATATGCCAGAACTTCGTCAGTACACATGATGAAGGTTTTTAACAGATCAATAGTACAGAGTAATAATAATAGATAGGACAAGTTTTTCATTACCTACCCAGAACACATCATTGACAAAAAGTTCTGTTCGGCGAATAAATATTAGTTTACTCCATTCATCTTCCGTCATCATGAGAGTATGTTAATGGTTTTTATTAAATTTGTGCTCAAGTTATGACTTTCTCTTCGTATCTATAGCTTTTGTTATGTTGTGGCAATCCATAAAGTGATTGTTGTAATATTCATATTAGTTCTAGGTTTAATTTTGATGTAAATTTTGCCATGATGACGATAATGTGAAGATAATAAAAATAAATTCAAGGTGATAAATTCTGATATTTCGGAGGTTTTGGTATATAATTGTTTGTGCTGTCATTGTTTCTACTGTATAGCTATTGATTTGAATTTATATTGTTATGCATTAAAAGTGCTAAAAGCTATCGTCTTTGAAAACCATTTTAAATCCTCTCTTTGAAGACATTATTTCAAACAACAGAGATACATGAACATTCGAGAAAACAGCTATTTGTCTAGAAAAAAGTTCCATTATATAGGCTAGCTGTGGTTGGTGAAATATACATTGTAATGAAGGTGTAAATTGCTGAAATAAAATCAGATATCACTTTTCTAAACTAGGCTGGTATTAGGCAGACATTAACTAATCAAAACCTAAAACTATAAGAAATGGTCAACATGATGTAATAATACGTGAATTGTTGACACTTTGGAAACATGTTAGATGTCTAGCCTTCACCTCTCAGATGAGAAGTAGCATCTGAACCGAACCATCATCTAATGTTGAATAAAGATTGCATAAAAGTGGATCTAGATATTAGAGCGATATACCAAACTAAAATCTGTTGGGGCCAGCTGTCATGTAATTAGAGATTAAATTTGGACTTCAATGTTTTTGGATTTAAATTAAGGTCGCTGAATCATAGATCGTAGTGATTTTCCAATTAACATGAATATAAGACATTCTTCACAATGTATGATGTTGATATGTCTAGGCGATGATTAAACTATAACAAGTAATGCGCTTGATGTAGACGCTTGGAGAGCAAGAGAATGTTTGGTGAATAATCGGCCTTTAAATATCGGAGATGTGATGTAATCTTGCCAGGAGAGTAATCGAATCCTGTCATACTATGGCTTCTTTTCTTATAGTCCATGTCGATTTGAACCACAGTGGCGATACCCTGGTCTCGCAAAGTCTTTGCAGACAAAACAAGGTCCAATCTATATCTCGTCCTCACACTATCCACCCCCCACCTTTCTTACACACGTATTTGAACGTATATCACAAGGATAGCGACACCTTCCCCAAGTTACACTGATATAATAATCCGCATAAATTGTAATAATCTCTCTCTCTCTCTCTCTCTCTCTCTCTCTCTCTCTCTCTCTCTCTCTCTCTCTATATATATATATATATATATATATATATATATATATATATATATGAATTCTTTTATGAAAGCTCAACAAATTTTCTCTGAGCTTTTTTTTTTCACCCAAAGATGAGCAAACATAACACATAACTGCTCCCTTAGAGGTGACATTTGTTATCCTGTGTTTTCATCCATCGTGGTTGATACTACCATAGCTTCTTTCACGTGCAGCTAGTCTTTTATACTTCCAGGATGAGAACGAAAAGCTTCCAAGTGATTACAAGTTATCGGGCTTGGAACTCTACCACTCTCCGGCCTTGTTCTGACATCCCACAAACCCTGCAACCAACGGCTCGAAGTGCTGCACTTCAACCAAGCAAAGAATGGCCTGGCTCGATCTTGCCTCATTTGCCCAACGAGATGCTCCGGATCTCAAGATCCACAGACACCGCGTGCTACACCGCGTGCTACAGAAAGGGCTACAGTAAGTGCTACATCATATGCTGCAAGGATGAGAGTTGCTAAAAGGCCAAGCACCTCGTGTTAAAGCTTGAGCCTTCTGCTTCCACGTGACTCACGTCCAGGTCTAAACAATCATCTGGACTCGGGCATATCCTGACTTTCCCTCCGTCTTTCTCTCTCTCTCTCTCTCTCTCTCTCTCTCTCTCTCTCTCTCTCTCTCTCTCTCTCTCTCTCTCTCTCTCTCTCTCTCTCTCTCTCTCTCTCTCTCTCTCTCTCTCTCTCTCTCTCTCTCTCGCTCTCTCTCTCTCTCTCTCTCTCTCTCTCTCTCTCTCTCTCTCTCTCTCTCTCTCTCTCTCTCTCTCTCTCTCTCTCTCTCTCTCTCTCTCTCTCTCTCTCTCTCTCTCTCTCTCTCTCTCTCTCTCTCTCTCTCTCTCTCTCTCTCTCTCTCTCTCTCTCTCTCCGCCCTCAGTCAATTGGATGTCCTCAATGAACAGAATGTAGGGTGAAACAGAAAGAGCATCAGCGGTCAACTTTGTTGTCTCTTTCAAATGGTGCGAATGATTTTAAAAAATAATAAATAAAAGGAAAAACAGATTGAAAACACTAGGCTGAGTTTGGAAAATTCTTCTCCTGAAAGTGGCACTTGAACATATATTCTGCTCCTTTTTTATGCTAATAATATTCTTTCACAATTTCTATGCACAAAATTTTCCTTGTGTAAAAAAAAAAACGGAAGTAAATTCGTATGATGGTTGCAGGTATGCTGGTACAAACACTGTTATTCGATGAAGCCAAACAACTGGAAATACTAATACTACAATAGTAGGCCGCTAAAGATTCTGATCTAAATGTGAAAGCGAGTGAACTGTTCAGTCTTTTCTTCTCCACAAGAGATCACAAGGAGAGGCCAAAAAGCTTTTAATCCTCGGGTGCAACAATTTGCGCTATCTTTACTGAACGGTTTACATGGCAGATCCAACGCTCAGTTTGTTCATTTCATAAAGAGTGACAGACTTAAAAAAGTAACGTTTCAATTCGTCATAAACTTATCAAATGTTTGCAAATTTAGTCGAATTCGCCTACTCAAATTCATCGCAATTTTTTTCTTTTCTCAATACATCTAAATTTAGAGTCCAAGGACAAGCGCGTCAATCGTATTTCGACGTCGACCAGAAAGTCTAACATTAAACTCAGCTGTCTAGTCAATTTGCTGAACCCACGTGACGTAAGGCATCCATGATGAAAGTAATCTAGCAGTAGGATCTACCGCATTCGCATTTCGCAATAAATTTGACACACAAAAAAAAAAAATCTCCCTCAAAGTCTGATATTCTGGGAAATCTTTGTAAGGATCAACATCGATAAGTACATGTTTTTTTGTTTTTTTTTTCTATTTTGCAACAAGATCCTGAATCTAATTTTAGATCGAATTTTAAGTACTAAGTACGGCTCTTCTCTGTCATCATGGCGAAGCGTCTAGTTAGCGGCAGGTGTGCACGGAATAAAACAGAAAAATATAATGGTACAAAGTTAAGAGTTTGGTGCAATCAATAATATTAGCCTCCTAGGTTAGTAGTTTTCCGTTTTTTAATCCCACCTCAAGTCAGCCTTGATTAGGACAAGATGCGCCATATATAGCAGTATTTATCCCTCTTGATGTTTTATTAGGATTTAGTCATCTTCTATCAGCAAAACATTGTCACACCCCTTTAACCATTAAATTTGTTATTTTTTATAGAAGTTACCCCTCAGTGACCTTGTCAGTATTTTTAGTAACCTTTATCGTGACTCACTAATATTTTCCAAGGTCAGCATACTTGCCTTGGCAGTGTTATCACTACGCGAGCTATTATGATATGACCATGCTTTATATGAGCTGGGTCTGGCTTAAGATTAAAAAACAAAACACCATAACATTTTCGGTAGTTATCAGACAAAGTACAGAGCAATCTGTGAACATTGGACGCTCGCTAGACTGAGACGGTTTTAGACAGAATCCGCGCAGAGAGGAAATCTCCGGGTCGGGGCGCGATGGGCTTGTAATGGAGACTCAGTTAATAATTAAGAAGAGATGCTCTCTCTCTCTCTCTCTCTCTCTCTCTCTCTCTCTCTCTCTCTCTCTCTCTCTCTCTCTCTCTCTCTCTCTCTCTCTCTCTCTTTCTCACCACTTTTCTCTCTACATCTATCTCTCCATCCTCTCCCCCATATCGCTCCCTCTCTCTCCCTCTCTCTCTTTCTCTCTACATCTATCTCTCCGTCCTCTCCCCCATATCGCTCCCTCTCTCTCTCTCTCTCTCTACATCTATCTCTCCGTCCTCTCCCCCATATCGCCCTCTCTCTCTCTCTCTCTCTCTCTACATCTATCTCTCCGTCCTTTCCCCCATATCGCTCCCTCTCTCTCCCTCTCTCTACATCTATCTCTCCGTCCTCTCCCCCATATCGCTCCCTCTCTCTCTCCCTCTCTCTTTCTCCCTCTCTCTCTCTCTCTCTCTCTCTCTCTCTCTCTCTCTTTCTCACCACCTTTCTCTCTACATCTATCTCTCCGTCCTCTCCCCCATATCGCTCTCTCTCTCCCTCTCTCTTTCTCCCTCTCTCTCTCTCTCTCTCTCTCTCTCTCTCTCTCTCTCTCTCTCATTCGGCTGACCCGTTCTTCCAAAATGGCGTCAAACCTAGATCAACAAAACGCGGCACCAATAATCAGCAAATCTCTCGTTATTTAATCACTTCCCTTCTTCCCTTTTTCAATCTGCTTGACCCCTTGACACCCAAACCTTGCCAGGAAATGAGGCCTCCTCTAGTGACCCCCACAATAGTCTCCACCCACTTCCACCAGCTGCCCCAGTCCCGCAGTATAACCTCTGCTACCAACCTATGCCGCCCTTTGGTATATTGGACTGACTGCTCCAAGAGGAAGTAAATAATGAGTACTTTTTTTTAATCGATTTTCAAACATTCCTCAAACATGACTTGTAAAACTATAACCTACTATTCCGAACGTTTAAGCTTTTATAAACTTGAAGGAAAGATCCGCCACCGAGTCAAGCGAGGATAATACGGAGAGAAAGTGTGACGTCACTTCAGGTTCAAAACAACGAAAAGAAAAACAGGAAAAGGCTTTAAGCCGCTTCACGGGCTGTGCTGCAGCAAGAGGAGCGCTTTATAGCAGGGCCTAAACTGCGACTAACTGTGACAGAAGAGATTTGCCTAAGTCATTCATATCTTTAGTCATAAACTAACCGTTGTTACAGCAAAAGTGGCATAATAGGGTTTTTCTGTTTTTTTTTTCGAAAATAGAATTCAAAGGGAGACCTCTCACAAGTTTCAACTCAATTCGTTCTTTGACAGCAAAGTCGTGCCTGTTAAATTGAAACCCAGATCTTTTCTTTATTGGTTTTTAAATTGTATCTCTTTTCTCCCTTTTCACGCGCTAGATCCCAAACGCGTCCTTGCCTCTTCTCTTACAACTGAACCCACATCCGCCGCGTAAGACGCTATAAGACTTGCGGACGCCGCACACTTGTGTCTGAGTGAGACTATACTCTAGAGTTTCTAGACCTACAGTTTGATATGTATAGTATGTGGGTATGACTGGTCCACCTCAACTGTTCTCAGGACTATTTTGGCTGGAACAACGGCTGGAGATTTACGGGCTCAAGCTAAAACCCAGCAGCGGACTGACCCGTAAAACACGCGGAAAGCCGTTGATAAAATATGCGGAGATGTGCGGAAATTAAAGAATTGGGCGGAATTTGTTTCAATTAGAGTCCTTCTGTTCCGGAACCAAACAGCAGAAAGAGCGGAAGAGAGGAATCTGCTGTAACCTTTGATGATTGGTTGACTGGTCAGGACTAACTCAGGCAGACACCAGTTATGGCCAGGCGTAAGCGATCTGTGAATATCGCCCTTCCTACCCGCAGAGCAGCTCTCTCGACCACAGAACAAAACCAGCAGATCGCGGGGAGTGATGTCCGACAAGATTCCGACAACAATCAGATTGGAAAACCTGTTCAAACAAGCGGGTTTTAATATTTCCATTCTGGCAGTTTTTTTTTCCTTTACGGTCATCGAATGCTTTGTTCGGAGACATTTCTTTATACTAAACAAATATTTTCCTTTATTTAAAGGATCTAAATCTAACGCGGGAGTTTTTAATATCTAGAAATGTTAACTCCATACAATTGGGTTACGATAAAGATTTCTAGAGCAAGCAACGACGACTCTCAGGCGCTTTCTCTGTTTCTCTTGGCCTCGGGTGTGAATGATTATTAATTTTGATATTATTTTATTCAAAGTTTATGTTTTCTTTTCATTATTAATCAAAACGTAAATCCAGATGTTTACAAAAAGGCAGAAGTTTCTATATGTAAGCGACGCATGCGCCAACAGATCTTAGTTTCTTTTGAAGCCTCGTTATCACGGAGAGGAGCTGCGAAAATTAAAATTGATTATTGTTCCTGACACGTGCAAAGCTACAGCTTGGCTTGGGGGAGAATCACCACAAAACTTATTCGAGCCTTTGTAATCTGCACAGTAAACATTAAGGCATAATTTCGTATCACTGAATTTTTAAAATTCAAAATACGTCTTGGTATGTAAGCAGGTACGCCACAGGTTGAGTTTATAATAAACTGCCGTGAATATGTTGATGTTCTACACATAGAATCGTTTATTTTGAATACGACAAAAACTAGTATTACAATGTCACAAATTTATAGAAAATCTGGACCCTAATATATTGAGCCGCTGTTATAAATCATACAATATCACACTGCAAAGAATTCAGTTTTTTCGCGTTTTGCCGTCTTCAATGTAAATCGGCAGTTTAGGTATTGGATAATCTTCTCAAAGATTCTTTCACCGAAGCTTCGACTTTTTGTCGTCCTCGTTCTTCGTGCCAAATAGGTCTCACAAGTTTTTATAACGCTGATGATTTTTTCCAGACCGTTTGATGACCAATCTTCTATCTAAACCACAGGCGCGGGGCTTGGCCATGATTGTAGACCTTAGGTCTGTTCAAAGGGGACATAATTGTAACGTGTGTTCGCTGGGGGGACAACTTTCCGTGTCAAACATCATAGAACTTTTTGAAAGTAATTATATAGCCTAAAATTATTGTTGCTCTTCCCCAGTCGGTAGATGGATCTTGTCATAGGCGGCTATAATTAAGAGTGGGTACTGCTCCATTTTTCTGAGTTAACTGCCTTTATTAATTTGTGTTTCCGTTATCGTTATATCATAAGTGCCGCCTTCTCTCAGTTATTCTACTTTGTCGCCTTTTTTCCCCGAGATGGTCTGCTCTGTCATCTCCAGGCCTGGCAGCCATTGCAGGGTTGTGTTCTTTGCTGACAGTTCTAGCTTTTGAAGAGTTGTTCTTAGCTTAGGGTGGAATTTGTTTTTGTAGTTTTTGTTTGCGTGGGCTGCGGATTGGGCATATTAAGAAAAACAGTTTTTTTTTATCAATGTTTCTGATTGGAGAGAGAGCAAGTATCGCCTCAGACTTAGAAATTTCTTCTGCGAAACCGGAAGAACATTTTTTCCCCGCTGTTTTTTTCCCTTTCAGATTAACTGCCTTCTAAACGTTCAATATTCATTCCTTCTCCTCAATTTCTCAGAGATTTTTTTTTTGGTTTTCTGATGACCCGCCCATCGTAGTGGACTCTTATCCATGGATCGGTTGGATGGTATCCATAGTTCGTTTAGATGGTATCCATGATTCGGTTGGATGGTATCCATGATTCGGTTGGATGGTATCCATGATTCGGTTGGATGGTATCCATGATTTGGTTGGATGGTATCCATGATTCGGTTGGATGGTATCCATGATTCAGCTGGATGGTATCCAAGATTCAGTTGGATGCTACCTATGATTCGGTGGGATGGTATCCATGATTCAGCTGGATGGTATCCATGGTTCGGTTGGATGCTACCTATGATTCGGTGGGATGGTATCCATGATTCAGCTGGATGGTATCCATGGTTCGGTTGGATGGTATCCATGGTTCGGTTGGATGGTATCCATGATTCAGCTTGATGGTATCCATGATTCGGTTGGATGGTATCCATGGTTCGGTTGGATGCTATCCAAGATTTGGTTGGATGGTATCCATTATTCAGTTGGATGGTATCCATGATTCAGGATTATGGTTGTTGACTATGTGTAGAAAAGCTCATTACTTTTCACTGTTATCGAGACAAGCCAGTTTTTGTTTCAATGGCTGAGGTTAAATCTTCTGTGTTCGGTATACTTTGCATTGTCCCAAGGAGGACACTGTATAAAATGTGCGAGGGATTTCCTCTCTGTCAGTTTTCATTCCTTCCCTAAAAACTGTTGAACCTAAATAGAAAACTTAGGTTGCCTTATTAAGATCAAGGCGAAATATCTTTGCAGAAGATAAGCTGCCTTTCATTTTATCAAAAATCTTATATTGTTTATTGTATTCTCTTGAATATATATATATATATATATATATATATATATATATATATATATATATATATATAAAGTTTGAAGATAAGGTGGAATAATTGTTTTATTGTGGTTAGAAATCTAACCACATGCTTGAGTCTACAAAAGTAAAGGAATTTCTAACCACAATAAAACAGTCCTTGAGTCTACAAAAGTAAAGGAATCACAAGGCAAGACTTGCAACTGCAGGGATAAACAATCTTGCCCACTCAATGGCCAGTGTCTTCAAAGGGGAGTGGTCTACAAGGCAACTGTGGAACAGATACCCTCGAAAACACAAGACACCTATATAGGAATCACAGAAAATGAGTTCAAAACCCGATACAATCAGCACACGTCGAGCTTTCGACTCAACCACAAGAAATCAGCCACAACTTTAAGTGAATTAATATGGAAGCTTAAAGAATCTAAAACCGCATACCACTTATCTTGGGCTGTAATCGAAAGAGCGCAGCCATACTCGGCAGCAACAAACAGATGAAACCTTTGCACAGCAGAAAAATACTTCATTCTACACACAAAACCAAGCCTCAACAAAAGAAGGGAAATATTTTCATCGTGCCCCCACCGGAAAAAACATTTACTACAAAACTATCAGTGGCCCGGAAACGAAAATAAACAACAACACAAGGTCGGAACGGCAAGCGCAAACGAACACACCTCAGTCATACCCGAAGAGAGCGGAGGACCGGCGACAGCTTTGTCCTCCGCTTGAAACACAAGTGTAGTATGCATGGAAATTTAAGGTACGATCTTCTATATATATATATATATATATATATATATATATATAAAATCAAAAAGTCACGCAAGTTATTATTTTAAGTCGGAATTATTTTATGATGTCACTTCAGCTAATTTTCTGTCTAAAAAAATTATGACGTCATATGTTGCTTGACTTTGGTCAACCTCATCAGCCTCTTCCTGGTGAAGAAATAAATAGATGTCGCCCACACGTAGGTTTTCCTCCGGTCGGCTGACGTCACGCTTGCTGTCATCCAGCCAAAAACGGAATGGATGGCGTCACACATAATTTTACCGCGGTTTTCAGAATGACGAATGACGTCATACATGCTAAGATCCAATCAGAAATAGGTATTGACGTCATACCTGCTGAGATCCAATCAGAAATAGGCGATGACGTCATACCTGCTGAGATCCAATCAGAAATGGTGATGACGTCACACTAGCCAATTTCTAGTCCCTAAAAATAATTCATTATGTCCTTCATAGCTTTATTTCAAAAGCAAAGTAATAAATGGCCAAACAGCTGCAGCTAAGACTCGATCAGTAATAATTGGTGATCTTATATCAGCTAACTTTAAGTCACTAAATAACTTTTTGATGTTATATACAACTTTATTTCAGTGAAGAAGTTAATCTAAGATGTGGCACCTGCTTCTAGCCAATTATACACAGTAGCGTTCGCTGCGACCAGCAGAAAAGCAGCTGACGTCACGGTTCTTTTTATCCAATCAAAACGTAAATTAATAAAGACAAACCAATGTGCATCTAGTCAAAACAAAAGTTATACAGGAAAATTCAAGGGCAGACATAAAAAAGCGAAATAAATAGAAACGACTTGTTATTCAATGCAGACCATTCTGAATCATCACGTTTCGCTGCTATCTAATCCAACAGATGTTAGGAAAAGAGGTTAAACCGACAGTTCTTAATTAAAAAAAAAAAGGTTGGACAAGGTGTGCTCGAGAGTTAAACTCTAACGTCAGCCCATCTCATTCAGTGCCTTCTCCTGTGTGTCGGGCCAGGTAGAGTTTACAAAGCGAGACCTCCGTCTCCATATTGCTGCTAAGTAAAGAGTTTTGTTTCACAAAACAAGCTTTGTTGATTTGTCTTTTATATTTAGGAAAATAGGACAAGATTTAGAACCTAGATCGACTCTATGGGCGCCTGTCTGTCTAAGTATGATCATACCTCGTACCGGTACCAAGAAATGTTTGGGGAGGGTCATGAAATGTCCGGATCACTGGGGAAAGATCTTGACCGTTAAATCCATCTCGCAGAACCCAAACATAACACGGACGGGACGCGGACACCACAGAAAACTCACTGTTCATTGAAGATGCTTCCAAATGAAGGCTTCACAATCAATACCACGCAACACAACAGACGTGACCTATTAAAAGCCGTAAAAGTCAATCCGTGTGCCGCACAAGTTGCCGTTGTTTGTATTTACTCAAGGGGAGGCAAGCTGGAAAACGAGCCAGCTCGGTGTAGATTCCTAGGAATACCATGCGCGGCGGAAACTCTGGCGCGAAGGCAGTTAGGAAAATAATTACTCTGGACTTTTATGGAGGCGGTTTTCATCTTTTAAGTGGTGCTTTTGTTCCAATCGAACGAAGACCTGTTTTTTTTTTCAAAATCACACACGCGCGTATGATAAAACTACTTTATTAAATAATTGTATGAAATCTGCTCCGCAATAAATGGTACGTTTCAGAGCGCCGTTATTAATATGAAAATAGTTCATAATATTTAACTTGTATTTTACATGTCTCTATAAAATCATTGAAGAAAATCTCGTCAGAATTCGGTCGCTTCAACCTGGGAGGATTATTTTCATGCATCAGCGAATCATCTGTTAAGTTTAATTCTCAACTGGAAGGTTTCTGCCTAGATGATCAAAAGATTTATCGCAGGAATTCCACATCTCACGAGTTAATAACGATATTTTTTTTTAAATAAGGCGCTTCATGACGAAAAAATCAAGTGAGAAGGAAGCGCACCAGTTTTATCAAGACTATTATTATTGTTTTCTCCAGGACAACAAGGTGATTTCGGGCCTTTTGGGCTATGAAACAAGCTCCCGTCAGACAGAGCGAAATTGAAATACCCATGAATATCAGGACGGCTGCTCTAACCCCGCACCATACTCTGTCACTGACGGTGTAGAGCTCTAACCCCACACCATACTCTGTCACTGACGGTGTAGAGCTCTAACCCCGCACCATACTCTGTCACTGACGGTGTAGAGCTCTAACCCCTCACCATACTCTGTCACTGACGGTGTAGAGCTCCAACCCCTCACCATACTCTGTCACTGACGATGTAGAGCTCCAACCCCGCACCATACTCTGTCACTTACGATGTAGAGCTCCAACCCCACACCATACTCTGTCACTGACGGTGTAGAGCTCCAACCCCACACCATACTCTGTCACTGACGATGTAGAGCTCCAACCCCGCACCATACTCTGTCACTGACGATGTAGAGCTCCAACCCCGCACCATACTCTGTCACTGACGATGTAGAGCTCCAACCCCACACCATACTCTGTCACTGACGATGTAGAGCTCCAACCCCGCACCATACTCTGTCACTGACGATGTAGAGCTCCAACCCCACACCATACTCTGTCACTGACGGTGTAGAGCTCCAACCCCACACCATACTCTGTCACTGACGATGTAGAGCTCCAACCCCGCACCATACTCTGTCACTGACGATGTAGAGCTCCAACCCCACACCATACTCTGTCACTGACGATGTAGAGCTCCAACCCCACACCATACTCTGTCACTGACGGTGTAGCCAGGCTCCAACCCCACACCATACTCTGTCACTGACGATGTAGAGCTCCAACCCCACACCATACTCTGTCACTGACGATGTAGAGCTCCAACCCCGCACCATACTCTGTCACTGACGATGTAGAGCTCCAACCCCACACCATACTCTGTCACTGACGGTGTAGAGCTCCAACCCCACACCATACTCTGTCACTGACGGTGTAGAGCTCCAACCCCACACCATACTCTGTCACTGACGGTGTAGAGCTCCAACCCCACACCATACTCTGTCACTGACGGTGTAGAGCTCCAACCCCTCACCATACTCTGTCACTGACGGTGTAGAGCTCCAACCCCTCACCATACTCTGTCACTGACGGTGTAGAGCTCTAACCCCACACCATACTCTGTCACTGACTGTGTAGAGCTCTAACCCCTCACCATACTCTGTCACTGACTGTGTAGAGCTCTAACCCTTCACCATACTCTGTCACTGACGATGTAGAGCTCCAACCCCACACCATACTCTGTCACTGACGGTGTAGAGCTCCAACCCCTCACCATACTCTGTCACTGACGGTGTAGAGCTCCAACCCCTCACCATACTCTGTCACTGACGGTGTAGAGCTCCAACCCCTCACCATACTCTGTCACTGACGGTGTAGAGCTCTAACCCCACACCATACTCTGTCACTGACTGTGTAGAGCTCTAACCCCTCACCATACTCTGTCACTGACTGTGTAGAGCTCTAACCCTTCACCATACTCTGTCACTGACGATGTAGAGCTCCAACCCCACACCATACTCTGTCACTGACGGTGTAGAGCTCCAACCCCTCACCATACTCTGTCACTGACTGTGTAGAGCTCCAACCCCTCACCATACTCTGTCACTGACGATGTAGAGCTCCAACCCCTCACCATACTCTGTCACTGACGGTGTAGAGCTCTAACCCCACACCATACTCTGTCACTGACTGTGTAGAGCTCTAACCCCTCACCATACTCTGTCACTGACTGTGTAGAGCTCTAACCCTTCACCATACTCTGTCACTGACGATGTAGAGCTCCAACCCCACACCATACTCTGTCACTGACGGTGCAGAGCTCCAACCCCTCACCATACTCTGTCACTGACGGTGTAGAGCTCCAACCCCTCACCATACTCTGTCACTGACGGTGTAGAGCTCCAACCCCTCACCATACTCTGTCACTGACGGTGTAGAGCTCTAACCCCACACCATACTCTGTCACTGACTGTGTAGAGCTCTAACCCCTCACCATACTCTGTCACTGACGGTGTAGAGCTCTAACCCCTCACCATACTCTGTCACTGACGGTGTAGAGCTCTAACCCCACACCATACTCTGTCACTGACGGTGTAGAGCTCTAACCCCTCACCATACTCTGTCACTGACGGTGTAGAGGGTCGAACCCATGACTACTGTCCCTGCTGATATCAGGACGGCTGCTCTAACCCCACTGTCACCGGCCCTCCACTATCTAAACAGGAAGACAGTCTGACAATGCTGAGACCCGACGATGCTCCTCTCACAACGAAGCTGTCCATTCTTCATTCTGCATCCTTATAAATCTGGTGTATTCCTTGATTTTAAACTTGAAAAGAAGCAGTTTGCCATTTGCATCTTCGGATATCGGCTATTCTTTTTACAAATTGTACTCGTTCTCAAGACCTGTGGCTAAAACATTAACATAGCTTCAATGATGATTTGTATAATTTTATATATATAGATATAGAAGATCTTACCTTAAATTCTCTGCATACTACACTTGTGTTTCAAGCGGAGGACAAAGGTGTCGCCTGTCCTCCGCTCTCTTCGGGTATGACTTTGTCCTCCGCTTGAAACACAAGTGTAGTATGCAGAGAATTTAAGGTAAGATCTTCTATATCTATGAAATGCTCCCACAGTTGAGCACTCTTATCAATTATTCCAGCTTATCTTCAAACTATATATATATATTTTTTTTTTTTTTTTTCCCCCTTCAAATTCTTAAAGAGAGTATAAAATTTTTTACCCTTTAGTCTTATTTTGTAAATGCATACGACAATAAATATCTTTAAGTTTTGAAAGCCTCTATAGTTATTCTGAAAGAAATTGTACAGCTCTTTCAACAAAGAGTGCCGCTAATTTGTACGATTATCACGAATTAAAACGATGTTTATGAGAAGTGATGCAGGAGAATGTGTGTGTGGTGTGTGTTTTTGGGCGCGCCACTCGGGACTAGCACCAGAACGCGACAAGGACGCCGAGCCAGATTTTGTTTGCCTCCCGTGAGGTGAGCATCACAAAGCCGACAAGCCGTCATTAAAAATTAAGACGAAAACTTCCAGACTGATTCTGTTATAAAGTACTCTGTTGTTATACCAATCTTCAAGCAAGACATTTGATTCGTAAAACAAGGAGCTGCAAAGATAAACCTTAGGTTTGACTCTTAAAAAAAAAAAAGAAGACTACTGGGAAAAAAAAAATCACCAGAAAGTAATACGATATTTGTGTATTTTGTATTTGTTAGGAAAAATAACATGTCGATGAAGTACTAAGAACTTACTCGGTAAAATAACAATAAAAAAATATTAAAAAAGAGTAAAATAGAACAAAAAATTCTTAATCTTGATAGCGATTCAAATTGTCCCTAGCTCAACAAAGGGGAGAAGGGGGAAAAAATCCATCAAAAATGGTAACAGTCTCTATCATGTATGCGCATGCGCGGGTGATTGGAATACTCTATAGGAGATTCTGGTAGTTTATTTTTATCGCTGCACAACCGTAAATCTGCCTTCCTATTTGTTAATCAAATTCTTTTCTATCTATTTGGAAGCTACTTTTCTGTTATCATCTTTCTCATCACAACCTTTGCTCTATCTCTTTATCTCTCCATTACATTCTAGATTTGTCTCTCCATCTGACTCACTCAAAATCACAATTAATTTTCTATCTCTTTGTGTCATCGCTCTCTCTCTCTCTCTCTCTCACTCTCTCTCTCTATTTCTCTCTCTTGGTCTTTCTCTCTCTCTCTTACTCTCTGTCTCTCTCACTGTGCCTGTCTCTCTCCTCTGTCTGTCTCTCTCTTCCCCCCCCCTCCCCCCCCCCACCTTTTCTCGCATTCTAGATTTGTCTCTTTATCTGACTCACTCAAAATCACAATCAGTTTTCTATCTCTTTGTGTCATCGCTCTCTCTCTCTCTCTCTCTCTCTCTCTCTCTATTTCTCTCTCTCTGCCTCTCTCTCTTACTCTCTGTCTCTCTCACTGTGTCTGTCTCTCTCTTTCTTTCCCCCCCACCTTTTCTCGCATTCTAGATTTGTCTCTCCATCTGACTCACTCAAAATCACAATCAGTTTTCTATCTATTTGTGTCATCGCTCTCTCTCTCTCTCTCTCTCTCTCTCTCTCTCTCTCTCTCTCTCTCTCTCTCTCTCTCTCTCTCTCTCTCTCTCTCTCTCTCTCTCTCTCTCTCTCTCTCTCTCTCTCTCTCTCTCTCTCTCTCTCTCTCTCTCTCTCTCTCTCTCTCTCTCTCTCTCTCTCTAAATCCTTCCATCTCCCGTCCTGTGTGTGCATGTAATGAGCAATACTTTTCAAGTTTTTCTCTCCGCCTGATATCGAGTATCCCCGCCAAGAGAAAGAGTTTGCCAGTGACTAATAAAGCCCACGAGAAGGAGAAGAACCTCTAAAGCCAAACCTTCTGGCTCATGTTTGAACTGAATCAACTGCCGGCCATTTTCTTTAGAAAATCCGCCATTCTCGTGTTTTGATATCGTTAGTAATTTGGCTAAAACAAATATGTCCTCACAGCTAAAGCTGACATTTTAACTTTAAAAGGTGTCACTGGGACCAAAATCTGTATTTTGATTTTATGCCATACGAATGATAAGTTTATGAACTAACAAACTGAGCTGCTCACTTGCAGATTTGTCTTATGCAATTATAACCCAAGATCGAAGCGGGACAAGATGCCACGCCCGCTACCCCCGCGGGTCTCCACTAATTTCCTGACTTTCTTTAAAAAAACTGTCTTGGAATTACATTTCTCTAGCTTTCTCTAACGGGTCTTTACACAATCATTGAAGATAAAATAAATAGTATTTCCACAGCGTAAGTTATTGGTGAGGATTACTCTGTTGTTTTCTCATTGTCCCTTACCTTAGCTGATGATGGAAAAAATATGACGTAAAAAAGATGGATATCTGATGTTTTATCCAATCAACATATTTTGCTAACCGCAGACCCTATCTAGAGCTGTTAAGGTCATTTGATTGTGGCACGGTACCAATAATGAGATGGGACTTGGAATTTGGTTGTTTTACGGATATTTGCACCGGATTTTTATGTTGTTGTCAAGCATTGATTTTCAGAAGGAAGTGTTATGCAGTCTATACCCTTACAAGGACAGAATCCTATATACTTTAGCTGATGTCGTGTGATACCTACATCCTCGAACCCTTTCTGGTCAGACCTGGACCTAAATTAAGGCTTGGGCCCCGGGCGCAACAAACGTGATAACTGCCCCAGGAACATTAACAAAGTTTCTCTACCCAAATTAGACGAGAACACACAAGTCGTTTTTTTTAAAACTCTTTGGTTTGCGAGGCAAGTTGTTTCCGGTCTGGTTGTTTAACAACTGAGCAGCATTCCATAACCGATAAGTTGGTTGTTTGGTTCGTTTTCTTTTCATCTTGAACCATCTCTAGGTGATCAGCCTATTAGGGCCGCAACAACTGCTTATATTCAGTTGGGGGGGGGCAACTAAGTGCACTATCGCTGCACCTTCCACAGCTACAAAAACTACAAAGACTAGTAGGCCTCCGTCAAGCCTCAGGATAGAGCTGGTTAGATGGGATCCGATCCGCATCTGAAAGACCAAACCAGGATTCGCACCCCGGAGCTCGTGGTGACAGCCCTTCACTCTACCGACTGACACCCCATGCTAGTTGGCAAAGCTTAGCATTTTCATTGGGAACCGCAATGGGAATCAAACAAGAGGAACTATGGGAACCGCGGTTTTTTTTCCTTTCAAATCAAATTATTTAAAGCTAGCGGGGCCGCATTTACACTTTTAGGAAGATAGAACAGTGCCGGTAGTTTTAGAATCACGTTTTGATATAAGACCCGCAATACAATTTTATAAAGAATTAATATGCTACCTTGTCGTAAGTCATAAACTCTGACCAACATTCAGAAGCAATACAAAGAAGAATTATTTTGTTTAACAATATCTTTTTGTCCATGATAGGCGCGTATTATGTAAACTTCTTTTTTTCTTGACTAAACTTTGCGCACCGATATTTCGGTCAATTCTTTTGGACGGGTTAAGCTGTTTGGTTCAGAGACTATCACTTCATCAAATGATATACCTCGCTGTGGTATCGCGTTTCCTACTGACATAACAATAGAAATAATTGACATTGCCTTAGTTTGAATCTAGTTCAACGTATTTCCCAACAAATCCTAATCCAAAAGATAATACGAATTGAACAGTCTAACATGAAAAAATAACGTAAACTATAATATTACTTATATCATAGGTTACAAGAACAAACCACAAGCCAAGCGAATTCTGCTCGATGTTTATAGGAGACTATGCGGTTGTATTTATACGACGGTTTGGCCAAGAACGGGCGGTCTCTGATAAGATATCCGTACAGTAGCGGACAAACTGTTGCTCTTGGGTCTATAAATAACCTAGCTGTTTCTCGAATCTCGCCCTTTGTGGATGCGAATACTAACTCTTAAGTAAGAAAAAATATGAGAGATATGTTCATTAATATGAACCGGTTTCTGATTAATTTCGCCACACGCAAATATTTAAATTATTTTACAGACAGAGACCAGCTTTACCCGAATCATTGCGTCATGCTTATCCGGATATTTGTGAACCAAACGATAAAACTTAAACAATATTATTCTGTTGAAATAATCTTCTCTTCCGCCTTGTTTTGTTCGCCACTTTGTTAATTTCATTGAAGGTTTCTCGAGAAATCTTACTCTGAATTATTTTTAAAACAATTGTCTAAAGAATGATTTTTAACCAACAGGTCGGGTATAGTCCAGATGCTAGCAAACGTCTCCGATTTCTGAGTGTTTTGTTGTAAAGTTATAGTTCTGTGTTAAAGCGCAAGGCCGAATGCATCTAATAGAGAAGAAAGTGGATGAAGCCCTTGCTTGATATCGTCCCTTACATGTTTACATTGGTTTTACTTAATGTCTTAATACAAACATTAAAAAATGGATTAAAAAACTGACTTAAGCTGCTATCTAAGGGACAAAAAAATATTAAAAAAACTTTTATGGCCAGTTATAAAGGCCTGGGCCAGCTAATCACGCAAGTCGCACCTGGGCGCATCATACCAAACCTTGAACGGACCACAGTACAAAACTTTCACGCGATGTTCCGAATATCAAACGATATGATTGTCGGATGTGAATAATGGATGGTTTCAGACGAGCAAAAAAAAAATATTTTCTTCACGTTGTCGGTAGAAGCAATATGTTTTAACGTAGAGTTTTGATTTTGAGAGACGATTTTAAAGATTAAGTTTGAATTGTTATATCAATTTTCTTTATATCAAAATCCAATATCTGGCTAATGCTCTCAAAATTTCGTCATTTAAATTTTTTTTTAATCTTTTAATAACCAGGGTAATTTGTAAAAGGACAGTGAGTTGACATACCACAATATTACTTAACGGAATAATTTATGAAGTACTTTGGGCGTGCTTTGATCGAGTCTTCCGTCGCTCTCAACTTCAGTTTTCTAGACTGATTGTGGTAACACATTGTGAGATTTCGCAACTTACAGAAACACTAGTATCACTTCAGACCTGCTCATTCTTGTGCGATTTTGCGTTCACAACAGCTGCGTGTAGAATAATTTTGGACTAGATGCCAGTTAAGAAAACATCAAACACAATTTTACTTGGTTTCCACAATATACGGATGTGCTAAGCTCAATAGTCAACACCATTTAAGAAAACATCAAACACAATTTTACTTGGTTTCCACAATATACGGATGTGCTAAGCTCAATAGTCAACACCATTTAAGAAAACATCAAACACAATTTTACTTGGTTTCCACAATATACGGATGTGCTAAGCTCAATAGTCAACACCATTTAAGAAAACATCAAACACAATTTTACTTGGTTTCCACAATATACGGATGTGCTAAGCTCAATAGTCAACACCAGTTAAAAAACATCCAACACAATTTTACTTGGTTCCCACAATATACAGATGTGCTAAGCTCAATAGTCAACACCAGTTAAAAAACATCCAACACAATTTTACTTGGTTCCCACAATATACAGATGTGCTAAGCTCATTAGTCAACAGCTCCCTGTATGTCTGATATGTGGCAGCTGCACGGAGCTACAGCTTAACTATCTTTGTTTTTGGTCTTGTACCGATCCCTCTTACGGTGAGGATTTAAGATAAAGTTTTGCTGATGATAATTTTCCCAAGCCGGTGTGAAATAGGTTCTCATATTTAAAAAATCAAATAACAAGAAAAGCTTAACGGTTTTGAAAATTAAAAAAAAAATTATATTATGAGATTGACATAAATATCAATTTTAGAGCGGAATATAAAAAGACTATTTCAATGGTATTTCCAATTTTTACTTTTTTTTAAATTGCCAGTAGTTTAGGTTGGTACAATGGTAGGTAGGGCAAAGTTTTATCTCTTTTAAAGCATTACAAGCTTTCTAATAACACGATCTTATAACCTCAATAATAATTATGAGAAGCGGGCGTACACTTTTGACATCGGTCCACCCGTAACCCCCCCTCCCTTCTCTTATTAAAAAGAAAGAAGAATGTATATTCACACAGACAATAAAGCCATTAAAATTAATAAGAGAAAATATTTCAATTTTATGGCCGGCGAAGTGATGTAAACAAAATTTACCTGGCGCGTGGATCTTTGTTAAGTTGCACAGTGAGAATCTGTCTTGCCAGCACTGCTTTTGTCGATCGCTTAAAATTGATGGGGTTTTTTTCTGGCCAAATTTAATATCAAAAAAAAAAGAGTCAAAAGTGGACGTTGGTTGCAAGTGTGATGTCCAGCTTGTCTTGTCTATTCTCGTTCTGTTGTCTTGAGGGGAATGAATACAAGCTCACTGGTCAGTCGGGAGTCTTATGTTTAAATCGGCCTTCGCCACGCAACACCGCGCGATCTACCCGGAATTATGACTGGAGCTGCGGGGAAAATCTGGCACAGACGGCGGGTTGCTGGGATTGCGCCGTTGGTCTCCGGGACTAGAGGGACGGAGAGGGGTAGGGCGCTTTTACAAAGTCCCCGCTATCGCCACGTCATAGCCGTACGTGCCGGTGTCGGTGGAGGCCACTCCCACCAGCCCAGATCTACAGCCAGTACAGCGTCTTCCTAGAGTTCTTCCGGTGAGAATGGGGAGTTATCCGAGATGAGTCCAGTACCAAGAGGCTCCCGCTGAAACAAACACCCCTTGTATAACGATATAACTTAGACACTCTCGCATCGCATCCTTGTCTCTTGATGCTCAACTTTAGACATTTCGATGGAAAAAAATGGCAGAAAATTGTCAAAATTGTCAACCTTGTTTTGCTGTTGTAAGTTTCGTTTCGCTGTTTGTTTATTAATCAATTTATTGTTTATTGGACATTGTGTGTGCGTGTGTGTTTGTGAGGGGGTTAAGAAAAAGTTTTGAACAATTTATTATGAATGCGTTTATCACTGCTGCGCATAACATCAATATTCATCTGAATTTCAATTTTCTCTAAATCTCTTAATTTTTTCCTACTTTGTTCCTTTTTATTTCAAGTCATAAAGTTATCAGATTTTTCTCGACAGCTGTTGATCACAATTTTAAATGAGGCAAAAATCTATTCCTTGGTTCCTGTTTTGGGAAACTGATCAGTGCGATGTTTGATGTAATATTGAAGGCTGAAATCGAAAATCAAGTGAGAAAAATTAGCAAATTTTGTGTAATCCAAAACTTATATCAAATAATCAAACAAATTCATAATGGCCCGGTTCTATGACGGGCTCCTAACTCTAGGATTGATCCTAACTTCCGCTAGTCTCTCGCTAGTCTCTCTCTAGTCTGTTCTTAAAATTAGGTCCGTTCTATGAAGAAAAATGTGAACCTAAGATCAAACTTTGGCCCTAACATGACGCGATTTAGGTGCAAGATTTAGGAGTGGGTCCACCTTGTCCTAACATGAGTTAGGTGCACAGA
>JAWDGP010003436.1:115000-142500 GCA_033675545.1 Elysia crispata
TCTGATATTTTTACATCATAAACAAAAGATTAAGATAGGCAGAAAAAACTGAGCACCTTGACTTTGTTTTAATGTTGTGTTCTTTACCAATTTAGTAAAATTGATGTAAATGACACACTCAGATGTGACCAGCTAAAATCATAAATTTTACCAATAAATATGGACAGCCTTCCTCACAAGAGTGTTGAATATCTACATCTACCCAAAAATAATACACCTAACCATCAGTGTTTACCCTATAAGCCTTAACCTCTGACAGACATAAATCACTAATGCATTTGGTTGGGTCTACATAGATACACCAAAACAAACCACAATGTAGAGATCTAGAATACAGTTGATAAAGAAAGCAAAAATGTTTTTTTTAATTATTTATATTTCATTTGTCTGGCATATGTAAAGCTCTGTATACAGTACACAAAACTGAACAAGTTTCACATGACTTCAATGCACCAGGAAACCTCACAACACATTCTCAAATGATCCTTTAGAACATTTGCAAAACGGTGATATTTTGAGTCCACTTTGCTGCATAACATTTGTCCCTATTCACTTGGTTAGTTTTTTGCCATGACAGAAGTCCATGATTTTGCAATTCTGAAAATGAAATAAGAGCAGCATGTGGAAGGTGAAAGGTGATATCCTGATAACCAAGAAATATTTATAACCAGAAGAATTCCACATCTTCCATGGAAGAGGAGTTTCTGAAAGTAAATTGCAGAATAGAATACAGTAATAACAGGGTATGGTTAGGACTCATTGCTAAAGATATAAATCAGTTGCATGTAATTTTTGTCCCTTCTAAATCAGATTTCTAAACTGTGAAGCATACAGTCATAATGAGAGAATTGAGGGGGGAGGTGGGAGAACATTGAAAATGCTCAATTTTGTGTCATGTTCATGAAGCCCAAAATAACACAAGAACTTTGCCTTGTGCCCAGACTAATTGGTACACATAATTGAGTGTTAGTCTGCCTCAGTACCTATAATTTTTTTTAAAAAAGCATGTCAAGCTCAATTAAACTGACATAATATTAACTTTCTATCTGTCTATCTATCTAAAGAGAGACAGACAGACCGACAGACAGACACAGACACAGAGAAAGAGTGAGAAATAGTATAGAAAAATCAATCAGATACCTAGATCTAGCTCACGACCGATAAATTAATAGCACCAGAGAGATTTTAAATGATTTAATAATTTATCTTTTGAACTGGCAAAATTATTCATCAACCACTCTTTGTTTTTGCAGTAAAATTTTTTTTTTAACCAAGAACCCTATACAACATTACATACAATGCATTGAGAGGTATTTATAAAGATAAAGAAACAAGAAAAGAGAGAAATAGAAAGGGAGGGAGATAGAGAAAGAGAGACTAAGATTAGTCTATTCACTATTTGGCCATTTAAGATACAAAAATGTTTTTTTTAAATCTCATCGTAGCACTCAAACTGTATAGATCTAGAACTAGATTTAGATTTTCATTTAAATCTAAATGTAGATCTTGGTCATGTAAAGTAAATTAGAGGTACACTTCTGGAGACGGTATTGTTAGAATTGAAGTTATTGGTCCAACTCACCCTAAGCTTTAAAATTGTAGTTTTCCTATTGAATTTGATATGCTGAACACGAATATGAAAGTTTTATACTTTTCAAGATTTAAGCATTTTAGCGTTGCTCTAAAATCTCATTAAAATACAAGTTTTGATTTCGTCGGGAAACATTCAGTTGTGAAGCCTAACGTGAGTTTGGCCGATATCTGCAATTTTACGCTGGAGATTTTGTCTAGAATTTAGATCTCTATCACCATACTGTAAGCAATATACGTGTATATAGATCTCGCTGTACTTCCTTCACTAATTGAAAAATTCTCCTGGTCCTACGTTGAAATCATAAAAGCTTATTATCTAGACCTTGATCTAGAAACTAGATCATAAAGGTTTATTATCTAGACCTTGATCTAGAAACTAGATCATAAAGGTTTATTATCTAGACCTTGATCTAGAAACTAGATCAGGATAGCCAAGAGATGAAAAAAGCTTATTATCTAGACCTTGATCTAGAAACTAAATCAGGATAGCCAAGAGATGAAAAAAGCTTATTATCTAGACCTTGATCTAGAAACTAAATCAGGATAGCCAAGAGATGAAAAAAGCTTATTATCTAGACCTTGATCTAGAAACTAGATCAGGGTAGCCAAGAGATGAAAAATAAACTTGAAAATACTCCTCTGAAATCATAAAGGTTTATTATCTAGACCTTGATCTAGAAACTAGATCAGGGTAGCCAAGAGATGAAAAATAAACTTTAAAATACTCCTCTGAAATCGAATCAAGGAAGGTTGTGATATAATGAAAACAGGAAACATTTTCGAAGTCTCTGAGGCAAGTTTTACAGCCTGAAAAGTCTAAATCGACGAAAATACAAAATCAATTTCAATTATGTTTTCCCGTTCCCTTTGAGACAATAAATGTAACGGACTAAGTAATTTAAGATAGATAAAATATTTTTTGTTCTTTCATATCGGATAACATCAAGAACAGAAAAAAAAGGATTATTAAATTTCTTTACTTTTTGTTTTTAAAATGTCTAACTTGGCATATTAAAGAAATTTGTAAACAAAAGTTTCGCGCAGGGAAAATTTCAGCGAAATTCGGTAAAGTGTCTGAATCCTGCCCTTGACTACGTAAGTTCATGATGTTAGGTGCGATCCTAATGTTAGGAGTAGGTGTAAACCTTTCTCCGACTGGTCCTATAGTTGGATACACCTAACTTTAGCTGCGCTTCATAGAACCGGACCAACAAGTTCATGATGTTAGGTGCGATCCTAATGTTAGGAGTAGGTGTAAACCTTTCTCCGACTGGTCCTACAGTTGGATACACCTAACTTTAGGTAAGCTTCAGAGAACCGGACCAACAAGTTCATGATGTTAGGTGCGATCCTAATGTTAGGAGTAGGTGTAAACCTTTCTCCGACTGGTCCTATAGTTGGATACACCTAACTTTAGGTAAGCTTCAGAGAACCGGACCAATAGTTATAGGTTTATATAAATGCACAGCTATAAATAAGGGAAATCAGCTGATTCTCTTTTATTCAAACCTTTTATAAAGTCCTTTTAAACCTTTATAAGAAGATTATCAATTCCCACCAAAAAGTGCTCCACAGTGCACTGCGTTGCAAAAATCCATAGCTGCGCATTAATTGAAACCTTCACGAACACATAATGTATATAATGATCTATTAATAGATTTGGATTTCTTTAAATTATGCCGTTCCCAGTGGACATCCGGGCCCTTGTTACACAAATTCATATCTTTCGTTAAAGATCTTAAAATAGATTTGGAACGTCTGTAATAAGATGCTTTGACAAATTGGAGAAGATAAGTTGATACTAAAAGTACCAAAACCATTACGATCATCTGTGAGGTATAACAAACTCATAGAAAACAATGGCTTCACGAGTCATAGCCGCCGACATTTCTTTAGCTTTATTTTCTCTTTCCTATCTCTCGTTCTCTTTGCCTATCACTCTCGCTCTTTCTCTCTCTCCATTAGTCTCTCTGTCTGTCTATCTCTTCACCTTTCTTTCTCTCTTTCTGTCTCTCTCTCTGTCTGTCTCTGTCTGTCTGTCTGTCTGTCTGTCTGTCTGTCTGTCTGTCTGTCTCTCTCTCTCTCTCTCTCTCTCTCTCTCTCTCTCTCTCTCTCTCTCTCTCTCTCTCTCTCTCTCTGTCTAAATGAGCTATATCATCATTAATATCACATTGTTTATTCAACAGTGATGAAAAAAAAAATAGCACGACGAATCTTTGTAGATTCGGTTCTCATTATAATACCCACTGCTCCACTGTTTTGATCTCGATAGTGCTGCAATATTTAACAGCCTGAGGGGAGAAACTTTTTATGAACCTGTCTGAACCTTAGAACGCCCTTAAGGTATGTTTGCCCGAAGTAATATGCAGCCAGGAACACAGCTCCACCAAATGTTCTGACAAAATTTGCTGCTCTCCGCAAATCTGAAGCATAACGAATTGCTAGTTGTGATGCCAGAGTGGTATGTGCAATGGTGCGGCTAGCTCAAAATGGCTTCGCGGAAACATGCCTTTGGACATCGTCTGTGTCTCAAAAACCTGACAACAATATTTGACAGAGTGAGGTCCATTCTTTAGTAAGTTAGTCACCTTAGAAACAATGCAAATAACATAGACTGGACTCAAGTGATGATAGGCGGGCACCCCTCTATTTAACTCTCTTTATTTCTTAGAGCTGGATTTAGCTTGACCAGATCACAAAGGCGAGAGTTTATCAACCTAAGGGGGATCGATCAAGACGCTTTCTAAAGCAGCGTAATAGAAACTGAATTGTGCTATGGTATCTGCTTGGAAAGATGTTGATTTCCTATGAAAGTAAAGACTTTGTTTGGGCTTCTCAATCATGCTATCGCATTTGGCATTTCACGCATGTGAGCTTGAAACATGAGTTCTTAGGGGATCAATGACGTCATTAATAGTTAAAATGTGTGTGTGTGTGTATGGGGAAAAAAAAGGGGGGGGGGGTCATCTCTTCCTTTCTTAAATCAACAATATCTTTCGTTTTGGATGAATTAAGTTGTAGTTTTATTGTGCATGTGTCTCATTAATATTTGTTTACTAGTAAGACTTTTGTGCTGAATACATCTGCATGTCTTATCGCAGAATATGTCTTTAAAAGGATAAATCAATAATCAAGTATGGAAAATCAATATCTGAAGAAGTTTATTTGTGGTCTAAACATCGATAACGGGGGGCAGGCTGACAAGTTTTGTAAGTGCGAACATGATTTAAGACACCACTTTTGTTTGACAGCAGAAACCATTTTCATTCTTGATTACAGGTCACAGGTCTTCTCTTAACAAAAAGCTAAGAATTCTCCATCCTCTCCGTGTTACCGCAGTGAACATTTGCCGGAGGTACCAGAACGTGTCCAGAGAAATCGAGATCGCTTCTCCACAAGTCACAGTTACAGGCCCCCGAGAAGCGCTGATAAAACCAGGTCAGGTAACAACCAGACCAGAACGTGTCCAGTGAACTCCAGATCGCTTCTCCACAAGTCACAGTTACAGGCCCCCGAGAAGCGCTGATAAAACCAGGTCAGGTAACAACCAGACCAGAATGTGTCCAGTGAACTCCAGATCGCTTCTTCACAAGTCACAGTTACAGGCACCCGAGAAGCGCTGATAAAACTAGGTCAGGTAACAACCAGACCAGAATGTGTCCAGAGAAATCAAGATCGCTTCTCCACAAGTCACAGTTACAGGCCCCCGAGAAGCGCTGATAAAACCAGGTGAGGTAACAACCAGAGTGGATGGACTCCATCAGAACTGATTAACCAATATTCATCCTGAAGAAAGAACACACATCCGGGAATCTCTGAAGCGCATCGCATCTCGTCGCTTTGAACCAGGCACGGAGGCGATGAAATAATCATTATTGTTACGTTTTAGCATTTCCAGCACATTAATTTTGAAAGAGGTCTTTATTTTTTTATAATGCGTAAAAATGGAATCAATGGCTCATTGGCTTATTTCGTTCTGATATTTATTAGAGAAACTCTATCCTTTAGTGTGAACGGAAAACTATAGAAATATATGGTGGAGAGTGGGTTGGGGAGGGGGGTTGGGGGGAGGAATGCCATACAATTCTTCAGACTCTACTAGCCTTGCATGTGTGTGTGTGTGTGTTATAGTGGGATAGCAAAACCAATAACAATGCTTGCAATCAAGAACTGGCAATATTTTCTACTGTCAGACAAGCATGGTATCTCATGACATTTTGTCACAAGCAAAATTTGTCAGCTTGACACTTTATCGAAGATTAGACCAGAAATAAACTTCTTCCGATCTTCCGCATTTTCAGATTGATTACCTATATTGATTTATCGTTTTAGAGAGATAATCGACGATAAACTAAACAAACATGCAGACATGGCCAGCCGTGAAGCATCTCCGGTAATCAAACATCAATGAGATGTGAAGGAAACCTTGTGATAGAATTATTTCACGAAGTAATACAGAACTCATTCAAAACTCAGTGTCCAAACAAAACAAAATAAAATTGCCATAAATTTATATTGAGAGAAAAACTTTAAGTTCAACAAACTGATCGATTACTGATGGGTGATGAGATTCGATTACTGACGGATAATCACTTTCGGTTGCCCATGAGTGGTGTAATTCGATTACGGACGAATAATGTAATACGATACCAAGAAATCGATGCACTTTATATATTCTGATTAAAATAATTTACATCAGAGCATTTTGATCTTGATGGATTTAATGTTGAAACTATAATTCTCGCACTTAAATCTTGTGAAACTTTTAAATAAATTGGATGTAAAATTGGTATTCATGTCAACGAAATAACAAAATTTTTTTTTCATTTTTCAAAGACAGGCTATTTCAAACTGATGTAAAAACATAATAAAAATAAAAACAAACAGAAAAGAGGGCTGGTACATTAATGTTTTTTTTTAATAAACGTTGAAAGATAAGAGAAAAAAAGGAAGAGGTGAATGTGCAGTTTTGGAAAAGGAAAGAGAGGGGAGAGGGGGGGGGAAGGACCTGTGGGGGTGGGTGCAAACAAGACGCGCTGCTCATACCCGGAAATCTGGTTCATATCATCCCTCTCTAATGGGATAATTGGGCTAAACCTTGTGGATTATGGATAGCTCTTGAAACTGGATAGCCGAGGGCAAACATCGGAACCACTGATAACATCCTCAGAATCCAGTGGTTGTGTCCGTCAAAAGTTTTTATCTTCACGTGAGATGAAAGAGAAAGTGGCGGGAGGAGATACCGGGAGAGGGAAAGATTGGGTCGGGAGAGGGGGGGGGGAGGGCTGGAGAGGTTTTGAGTGAAAGATATCTTAACGCTAGTCTAATAGGAAGAGTAAAACATCATCAGGAGCCGATGAGGAAACAAGAAAAATGTGTACAGAAATGGTGGAAGATGCGGACACTTTCGGAACATACAGAAAACGACGGAGTCACATTTCGAACACCCAGATTGAGGCAGGCAAGTTTGTTTCTTACTTTGATAAATAATCATAAGAAATGGCATGACGCAAGGCGTGAGACCCTATCAGCTGATTAGATACTAAAGCTGAGGAGGTCCCTATCAGCTGATTGGATACTAAAGCTGAAGAGGTCCCTATCAGCGATTTGGATACTAAAGCTGAAGAGGTCCCTATCAGCGATTTGGATACTGAAGCTGAAGAGGTCCCTATCAGCTGATTGAATACTAAAGCTGAGGAGGTCCCTATCAGCGATTTGGATACTAAAGCTGAGGAGTTCCCTATCAACAGTTTGGATACTAAAGCTGAAGAGGTCCCTATCAGCTGATTGGATACTAAAGCTGAGGAGGTCCCTATCAGCTGATTGGATACTAAAGCTGAGGAGGTCCCTATCAGCTGATTGGATGCTAAAGCTGAGGAGGTCCCTATCAAAAGTTTAGATACTAAAGCTGAAGAGGTCCTTATAAACAGTTTGGATACTAAAGCTGAAAAGGTCCCTATCAGTTGCTTGGATACTAAAGCCTAAGAGGTCCTTGAGATGTTGAAATCCGTCAGGCCCTCAGTTTAGACACAGCCATATATGAATGACCTCAAGTCGTATTTTGCAGCTAGGCTTACAGTTGTAATTTCAATCCGCTGAAAGTCAAACATTGAAATGTTGTCCTTATAAAATATGATTAGAAACACCCTTTATTATTTTGTGTTCAATTTTGATCTTATAATCATCAAAGTTTCTCATTTAGAGGCAGATATCCCGATGTACCCCCACCCACTTACAGACTGAGATTATAAAAACAGACAGAATACTAAACAAACAAACAAACAAACAAACCCCAGTAATCATATAACAGAAGCTGGCGTATATCTGTTGGAAACAAAGATTACAATGAAGCAATGTTCTCCCAAAAGGTCAGTGCTCTAGCAACGAGGTAAAATAGGGAGCAAAATGGGCGAGAAAGTGGAGCTAGCGGCCTTCATACGCGGATCACCGAAATAATTTTTAATGAAACTGAGGGATTAGCACGGGATTAAAAAAAATAATTAAAAAAAAGAAAAAGAAAAAACACTCACGGTTTCCAATTTTTATTAAATCTAATTCTAGACAGTCATGGAAAATATGAACGAAAATGAATACATCTTTAACTGAACTGTGAATACATCTTTAACTGAACTGTGAATACATCTTTAACTGAACTGTGAATACATCTTTAACTGAACTGTGAATACATCTTTAATTGAACTGTGAATACATCTTTAACTGAACTGTGAATGCATCTTTAACTTAACTGTGAATAAATCTTTAACTGAACTGTGAATACATCTTTAACTGAACTATGAATACATCTTTAACTGAACTGTGAATACATCTTTAACTGAACTGTGAATAAATCTTTAACTGAACTGTGAATACATCTCTAACTGAAATGAATACATCTTTAACTGAACTGTGAATACATCTTTAACTGAACTGTGAATACATCTTTAACTGAACTGTGAATACATCTTTAACTGAACTGTGAATACATCTTTAATTGAACTGTGAATACATCTTTAACTGAACTGTGAATGCATCTTTAACTTAACTGTGAATAAATCTTTAACTGAACTGTGAATACATCTTTAACTGAACTATGAATACATCTTTAACTGAACTAAGAATACATCTTTAACTGAACTGTGAATACATCTTTAACTGAACTGTGAATAAATCTTTAACTGAACTGTGAATACATCTCTAACTGAAATGAATAAATCTCTAACTGAACTGTGAATACATCTTTAACTGAACTGTGAATACATCTTTAACTGAACTGTGAATACATCTTTAACTGAACTATGAATACATCTCTAATTGAACTGTGAATGCATCTCTAACCGAACTGTGAATATTATCTTTTACTGAACTGTGAATATATCTTTAACTGAAGTATGAATAAATCTCTAACTGAAATGTTAATATATCTTTAACTGAACTATAAATAAATCTCTAACTGAACGGGGAATACATCTCTAAATGAACTAAGAATACATCTTTAACTGAACTGTGAATACATATTAACTGAACCGTCAATACATTTTTAACCGGACTGTGAATACATCTTTAACTGAACTGTGAATACATTTTTCACTGAACAGTGGTAGCTGATCAGTTAATCAGCGCTGAAAATAGTGACAAATATACTTACAAAGGTAGATATATATATTTGAGTTTAAATTAAAACGCATTCCATTTAACGTGGAACATGTTCACGAATCAATATTATTCACTATTTTTAAGCAATGATAAAGTGATCAACTAAATGAACTTAAAGTACATTACAATTGAGCTAACAACGTATTCACAGTACACATGAAGATGTTTTAAAAGTTCAGTTAAAGATGTATTCACAGTTCAGTTAAAGGCAAGTTCACAGTTTAGTTGAAGGTGTATTCAAAGTTCAGTTAGAGATGTATTCACAGTTCTGTTTAACATGTATTTATAGTTTACTGAATGATGCTTTCACAGTTTACATTTTCGAAATAATATTTTACTTGCCACAGACTATCTGTGGTACCCGGCGTTCCAGAAATTAATAAGAGTACAGTTAAAGACTTGTTAGTTTTATTTTTTTTGACATATCCGACATACAATGATATTTTTCGGTATCATTCTCTATAAGCCTTTGTGCTTGAAACATTTACTGATTCTAGAAAGATCTCTGGATGTAGACAGTCTGATCTAGGAGAAAGTTTTTACCTTAAACAAAGGAAATCCTTCCATTTTTTCTCGACCCTGTCTCTTCTTACTATCATGCTACAGTTTACATATATTTGGCTTTTGGTTAGAGGATGGATGCGTTACCACAGAGACCACCAAAGTTTCTAAAAGACACTGCGTCGTGTTCAAAAAGAGGTCACTAATGATTTACCGATTGCGCCATGTTGGGAAGGATAACTCTAGCCCAAATCTAATAATTCTGACTTCATTATTCAGAAAGCTTTAAAACAACGTGCAACTAAACATAGCGTTAAAATCTGTTCCGAAGAGTTTGCGGAACAATCCATCATCTTGTAGAAAGTTTACATTTCATAATTCTTTGTGCAAGACGCAGTTATCTTTCCAAACTTCACGTCTCACAATCTGGTTTGCTAAACGACTCACATGTAGGCTTAACATTATTATAAAGTATAAGCAGAGTTATTTTGAATGAGTTTAGCCAATAAAACTCCTGTCCGTGGGGAAATTCTTTGAATAAATTATGATTATGGTAAATCTGTAACCAGCCCGGACGCTGCGCTTAATTTGATTACAGGCACCAACGATTGTGGGGGATATCATCTTGAATTCATAAATTATAGGTTTAAAAAACTAGTTACAGATTCTTTCAAATTAAGAAAAGATTTGCAATGTTCAACTTTACACATAAAAAATTAAAAGTCTTCCTCCAAAGTGTGAAGCCTTTTTTCGAAAAACTTTTTAAAGTTGACGGTCCACCTTACCTTCTCATGGTATAAAAATTCAGCTTATTAAAAAAAACCCTCTAAAAACAGTGATATCATAACCAAGCACTTGATTAATATCTTATTTTACTGATATAGTTTAATCCACTATAAGGTTTACCCAACCTTTTGAAAAGCTATCTAGGCATGGTAGAGTTTAATAGTGAAGTCCCATATTTAATCCATTTGGAGTAGTGCAGCTCAATGTCAGATCCATAATTTACTCTATCTTGACAAATTTTCAAGGTGAAGACTCAAATTCAATCGACCTAGACCCCTGTTTGGAACAAATCTTTCTAGACACAAGCCCTGAACAAATTTATCTTGGCATATATTGCGAGTGAGGCCTCAAACTTACTTGAGACCTCTTAAAAGTAGGGCCACAAAAATCCATCTTGACACATTTTCAAAGTGGAACTCAATCTTAACAGCTAACATGATCTTCACACATATTCAAGCCAAGACCTCGACACTTGGTGGAGGTGAGAGCTCAAATTAACTCTATCTTGACAGTGTTCAAGATGTGGCGCCGAACTTGTTCGATCCTCACACGTGTGAAAGATGAGGCTTCGAATTCACTCCATCTGGAGACATATTCAAAGCTCTATTCTAACTCTTCCATAGTCAGATCTCAATCTCATTGAGTTTCAGGAGGTGTGAGCCTCATTGAGTCTCAGGAGGTTTGAACCTCATTGAGTCTCAATAGGTCTGAACCTCATTGAGTTTCAGGAGGTCTGAACCTCATTGAGTCTCAATAGGTCTGAACCTCATTGAGTCTCAGCAGATCTGAACCTCATTGAGTCTCAGGAGGTCTGAACCTCATTAAGTCTCAGGAGGTCTGAACCTAATTGAGTCTCAGAAGGTCTGAACCTAATTGAGTCTCAGGAGGTCTCAACCTCATTCAGAACTGACGCTGGTTAAACATGAGTGCTCAATATGACTTAATTTTAACATTGGTTCAAATTAATATTTCTTCTTCCCCCCCAACCCTAGAAAACACAAACTCATACGAGGTGATGAAGTGTGTCCCCAAAATCACCCACCGAGGCTAGAGTTGGTTAACCCTGTATCATCCACATAACCTGAAACGCTTCTGACTTGAGCGGTTTTACGTAAGATATTTGCTGCGGATCGAGTCCACACAAAAAGAACAATGACAGTTTTTTCAAATAGTTCTAGATAAAAATCTGTTGAGGAAAATTTCTATTTCAAGATGAGGTCACGTCGAAATGACCTTGATCTTGCATAAGTTATCTCTAGAGTTATGAAAGTTATGACATTCTTAAAGACGTTTTAATCATTCCAAGTAAAAATGAGTTTAATTTTCATATTCATCTTTTTCTCGTACTAATATAGGATACTTCATTATTTTCGCACCTATATATCTCTACTCCATTTCATAATGATAATGCTGTATGGCCTTCAATTTCTAAATATAAGTTTCATCAATTTTTGTTATGATAAGCTACACTTTGACGTCATTGAAATTGCAAGTTGTGTTATTTCGAAAGTTTCTATTCTGATGTCGAAAAATCTCGACATTGGAATTGATAGATTTCTTTGTTTACCGAGTATTATGAATTCGGACCTTTTTTGTTATCTCAGGAACAAAGAGCTGAAATGCGCGCCGATGTAAGTGAATGTGATAAATCATACATCTGAAAATAATAGAGAGAGAGAAAGATAGAGAGAGAGAGAGAGAGAGAGAGAGAGAGAGAGAGATAGAGAGAGAGGGAGAGAGAGAAAGAGAGAGAGAAAAAGTGAGGAGAGAAAGAAAGAGAGAGGGGAAAGAGAGAGAGAGAAAGAATGAGAGAGAGAAAGAGAGAGAGATAGAGAGAGAGGAGAGAAAAAGAGCGATTGAGAGTGTGAGTGTGTGTGTCTACGTATGTGTGATTGAGCGACTGTCAGCATAGGTGAGTATATCGTAGTTTTTTTTAGCTGATGCAATACACTATGATTGAACAAAATAGCCTTTTGTTTTCTGCGGTGTACGCCATGTATGTTTTCCTATACACAGACTCACAAGAATCTCAAGTTATGAAAGCTTGTGGATTATACAATAGAGCATTTGCTCTTACCTAAAAGCTGTAAAACTATTTATAACCTAACAATATGGCTAATTGGTGTTCCATACAATCTCAGGTAAAGCAATGATTTCCTTTCACATTTATATCCTCATAAAGAGGAGATAAGCGCATAGTCGGGCACAGCGCATAGAGTATTAAAAATAATTTTTTATTTCTAAAAAAATTATTGTCTTTTTGCCTGAGTGCTTGCTTTATCCTCACAAACAATAATAATCGCTGCCTGTGACGTCAGGATGATGTTGCTAGCGACAAAATGATTCGTGTAAACACACCTTTCCTACAAACAGATTCAGGCCATCATCATTAGATGCTATTTGATTTGTATCTTTGTTCTATGAAAATGTAACAGACTCATCTATAAACCCAATGTCTTATACTTGTACATATTAATTCTACTTTTGTGAATGTGGCCGATCCACTTTAGGGGGGACAACTATGAAACTTTCCTGATTTCTATATTTGTTAAAATGTCAACTGTAATACTTCTCAAACTCACCAACCTGTCTCCTTTTCTTTAGGTGAAGGAGGGGGAGGGAGGGTGGAGTTTCAAATTGCCACTTTGCTTTTTCATACTGAATCATTACTGTAGTGTAGGGTTTGAGCTATAGGAAACCTTTACAGAATGGGCATTAAAAATCTTGATATTTGCGATAAAGCAATACAAATAATTAGAAAAAATACTTGTAGGAAATTCAGCATTAGTGTGATTGGGCTGAACAAACACCACCATTTGTAGCTGAAAACGTTTGATGAACCAGTTCTCGTCATCAGCTCGGGTGATGTCCTGGGAACAGAGCTAAGATGTTTGTGTCTCGCCGTCTGGTCGGCAGAGAATCAGTTCGGTAGTGAGTCCCCAGTGGGAAACCCCAGACCTCTCCGAGAATCCCCGATCATAGAATAACACACCCAGAACGATTCAATCTTAGCATCTCGAGACGAAACTCCTGTCTTTGATTGCTCTGATATTTTTCTGTGTGCTAATCAAAGTATCATCAAACCATAACTTGGTTATGTCTAATATCCACAATTAAATGTTCTCATTTGCTTTATAATAATGGTTTTTATAACAGTTTACTTCTTCTAAAGTTACCAAAAATTTGGGTGCGGGTTTATAATTTTGTCTTCATTGCCGAAACTGTAAGCACTGGAAGTCTCTAAGGCCCGCCATTGTGGTGTCAGACCTCCATAACCTGGGCCACTATCTGCAGCCAACTCTGTCAGTGGCTCGAGACCCACGCGTACAGATATGGAAGCAGGAACTGGCCATATTCACCCAGCTGGGCAAGACCAGAAAAATGCTGGACACCAGAGAAGGCTGGACATTATGTCTTAATCAGGTGATCGTTTTCTCTATCCGAAATTCAGTAGAAATCTAAACATCGAGCCCAATTCTGACAGTTACGTGGTAGCATTCAGAAAATCGAAATGTTTACCAAAGTAATGTTGTCCTAATAGCAACAGATATATGAGGTATCCGAAAAGCAAGACTTTTGTTTTGTTTGCAAAATTGGAATGAAATAGATTTTTCTTCTATTCCAACAAAGCAATCGAACTTGGCATTGATAACTTTGTTTTCTGAGGTTCAAGAATTTCCTTATCCTTATCTACACTTCAAATTAAACTTTATTATCTAACCATTATCAAGATTTATTTATTTATTTTTTTTTATTTAAAACACTTAACATTAAACAAGCCATGCAAAATATTCTCAACTGTTTTGCTCTTATTTTGTGCTGATGGTAAAAAAGAAAAAGCTACGGATTATCTTTAACAGATCGATTTCTCCAGGGTCTCGCTGCCACCGCGCAGAAAACAAAAATCTAAGGTTAAATGTTTAAACTCAATCACTGGATGTAAAGTTTGGAACAATTTGGATAAAGGTTAAGATTTACCCGCATCGCCATGAGTATTGACTGCGAGATGTTTTCAATAGCAGAATCACTTTAATGTCTGCTTGTTTGTTTCTTGCTTGACAGGGACTTTCCACAAAACGGCGACCTCAGGCCTTTTTGCATCTCAAACTTAAGCTTCTGTTGAACAGAACGAAAATGAAGACATGATGGTCTAAACTCAACATCAATCGGTGAGGGGTTCGAACCCGTGAAAAAGATTTCTTTAAATAGCAAGGTGGACACTTTATCCTACAGCCACCAGTGACCCTGTCAACCCATGCGTATTTTGTGTTTTCAATTTATGATACGACTTGTCAATAGTAACTCTAATCAAATCAGAGATTTAACGCTAGAGCTGTTATGTCTTCAGACAGATGACGGGTGTCTCAGATTCATTCCTGAGAGATCCATAGAGCAATGTGAGAATCAGTTCTCTACTCCTTCTTTCTCCCTAGCCTCATCGTCAGTGGCGCATTGGGTTATCCATTCAGAGGGAGAGAGTTGTAACAGCCTACGTCATCTCTTCCAAGCCATGCACTGTGTGTTCGGGGCATCTGAAAAGTGAGCTGCCTCCCTCATCCGCGAGTAAGGTGAGCCCACGGCCAAGCGAGGTAATTCTGGATTACCTCCCGTGTGCAACTAGCAACTCCTATCAAGAAGGAATCTTGGGTCGGGTTTCTCTCGTTTGTCAATAAACCGGAAGGCAGAAATAAATTGATACAGATATCTGGCTTCTTCCGTCTGAAGACATTACTGGCGGGAAATAAACAAAAAGCCACGTTATCGTCTGCTTCGTCATGATGCAAGTCCGTAGAATATTTCTGACGAAAAAGTGGGGTTGGGGAGGTGGGGGGGCGGAGAGAGAATTTGGCGCCTTTATTTTTTCGCTAATGAGCCTCTTTAAGATAACACATCTTAACATGTGATTATGCCACAATATGGAATTTCGTCATTCTCTATTATAGAAACCGCTATCGAAAAGAAGCAACGTGTGATAATTTAAACAAAACTTCAATGTGCACACAAAGTTTAAAAGAGTTCTGAAAAGTTTATGTGGGAAAATAAGAGAAGTGGAGAAGTAAGAGAAGGACGAGGAAATGACGATGAGAAACATGTAATGCTGATTTGGGAGAATGAGACCAAGAACATACAGGAAGAGTTCCAGGTGAAATGTGTCTGTCGACCTTTCAGATGTTCAGTGATGCTTTCATTCTCTCTCCACTGTCTCTCTCTGTCTCTCGCCATCTCACTCTGTCCGTTTCTGTCTTCTCTTTCTCTCTCTCTCCATCTCTGTCTCTCTCTTTCTCTCTCTCTCTCTCCACCTCTTTCTCTCTCCACCTCTGTCTCTCTCTTTCTCTCTCTCTCCATCTCTGCCACTGTTTCAATCCCTTTCAGTTTTCCTCTTTACCTTGTTATAGGTATCTATCTATCTATCTATCTATCTATCTATCTATCTATCTATCTATCTATCTATCTATCTATCTATCTATCTATCTATCTATCTATCTATCTATCTATCTATCTATCTATCTATCTATCTATCTATCTATCTATCTATCTATCTATCTATCTATCATCTATCTATCTATCTATCTATCTATCTATCTATCTATCTATCTATCTATCTCTCTATCTATCTATCTATCTATCCATCTACGATGTGTGTGTATGTATGTATATATATATATATATATATATATAAATATATATTATATAATATCCTTCCACCTCTTTCCATCTATGAACTTCATTTCTTTTTGAGTTTGGATCCATTAGCTACCTATCTATCCATGTAAAATTCTAATATATCTCTATATCTCCCAGTCTGTCTTTCTATATATCTATTTATTTTCAACCCTTCCCTATTTTTCAACTGATCTATCTACCAATTTTATTACCCATATACCAATATAATACTAGTGTATGTATGTGTGTATTCATACATACATATATATTTATATATATGTACATACATGCATACATACATACATATACATATATATTATATCCACTTAAAAATCTATTATCTGTTTCACCTCTCCATCGCTGGCCTTTTCTTTCCTTCCTCCCATCTGCCCTCCTCACGCATGCGCCGTGTGTCGGCTGGCCTGTCTGGCGATCCAGCTCATCCAGGGATGTGATAGCAGCAGACGATCCATCATCAGCCCGCACATCTCTCTGGCCATACAGTGATAACAATAGGACAGAATGATAGCTGCTCCGGGAGAAATTTCAAGAAAAAATAAAGACAAAAAAAAATCTTTAGCAAATATTCGTGGCTTTACCTCATCCTCAACAATTCTGGGAATATTCACATGATAAACCTTTACAAATCTAGTGAATCAGTTGGTTTTTCCTCTCTGTATCATCATACACTGTTTCCGTATCTTCACGTGTCTTTTCTACACAAATTTTAATTGATGCAAAACACTAGAAGTAAATGGGAGCTAACAATAACCGCTCACTGCTCATTTTCTTCTTTATTTTTTTTCCAATTTTCATTTCATGTTCTGGGTGATCCAGCTCGCTAGTCCGTACCTCCAAATGTGATAGGAACTGATAATATCTACAGTACGTTTTGAAGGCGATTTCTCTCTCTCTCTCTCTCTCTCTCTCTCTCTCTCTCTCTCTCTCTCTCTCTCTCTCTCTCTCTCTCTCTCTCTCTCTCTCTCTCTCTCTCTCTCTCTCTCTCTCTCTCTCTCTCTCTCTCTCTCTCTCTCTCTCTCTCTCTCTCTCTCAAAACTGCGACACGCAATCCTATGAGAGAAAATTTAAAAAAAGAAAGGAAAATTCCTTCCAGGCTAAGAAAACATCACAAAAAATCAGCCAAAGGCATAGACAGAAAAAAAAAATTTGTAATGTGAATCTAAAGTAGCGCGAACTTGGCAAGTGTCAGAATATCTGATCTAACTCTGAAAATGTGTGATGCGGCAGAGTGGTAAAGAGTAAAACGTGTTGCTGTATAATTGTATTACCTCCCCTCATAAGCTGTCGGCGTGACAGTTAAAGGGTTAACAACATTCAAAATGCGAGAAATATCAGCTTAAGTGGCTCTGGTTGACTCCTGTAATCACATTCTGACTGAATCTGTATGCAGAATCTGTGTAATTACCGTACTTTAATGGTTTTAGCGACTCAGCCATGGTTCGAGCTTGCAGACCGCTATTTACAAACCTAATACAACTCGATGAAACGGTCGGGTTATTATTTTTTTATTCATTTTTTTTTAGCTTTAATGACTTTGAATTCCACCGCTGCGATTTACATGAGATTTTTTTTTGTCGTGCAGTTTTCATTTCAGGACAGGTGGCGCGGCACATTTCGACAGTTCTGTGGCTCTGACATGGAAGCTTTGTGTCTACACCGATGACTCGCAGTAGTTTATCTACAAAAGATGGTAATTAAAGAGGCTGCATTGCTATCTCATCGCTTGAAAAAAAATCCATCACGAATCTTTATCTACCTCGAGACTGACAAATCAGACGAAAGACGTGAAAACATTATAAAGGACAAAATAGAATGGATTGGGACCGAACCCGCACCCCCATACAGCACCAACCGTGTTGCCATCGCTTCATCATCAACTGGTTCAGTCTCGACCTCCTCCAATCTTCTCACGGGTATACAGCTCTTGAGTGTAGCGATATGGTTTTAATGCATTATAGCTTCAAGCTTTGATGCTTCAGATACATTGCTGAACGCTTCTTATAACAAAATCCGGCTGTGAATACACATAATGGGTGTTCTACAACAAGGTGTCGTAAATAAAAGCTGGGATGAATATTACATAATGGGTGTTCTACAACAAGGTGTCGTAAATAAAAGCTGGGATGAATATTACATAATGGGTGTTCTACAACAAGGTGTCGTAAATAAAAGCTGGGATGAATATTACATAATGGGTGTTCTACAACAAGGTGTCGTAAATAAAAGCTGGGATGAATATTACATAATGGGTGTTCTACAACAAGGTGTCGTAAATAAAAGCTGGGATGAATATTACATAATGGGTGTTCTACAACAAGGTGTCGTACATAAAAGCTTCGATGAATATAACATCAGTCAATCAATGTCCTGAAACTAGGACCCCAGTAATCACAGATCTAATCCATATCCTACAAAAATGAGGGTCGCAACTACAGCACGTCTCTGTATTCTTGAACAAAGATCCACTAGACTGTGAGACCTATCTGTGTCCTTTGTCATGGAGCCACTTAAAATCACATCGCCCATTGAAGCCCTGAATTAACTGAAAAGTGAGCAATACTACATTAGAGTAAATTAGTCAATTCTTTTATTTTTTAATTTTTTTTTAATTCTTTAAAAAATGTCACCTAAAAATTATGTAGATATGAACAGAATATGCAGGTAGGTCACCTTCTTGCAGGAATTCATTGCTGTCTTTTTATTCGACCCCACTTAATAATGATAGTTAAAAAGATTCTATTGGAAATTGGAGCTATACAAAGCTGGCTAACTTCAATTATTTACCAATAACTCTTGAATAATACACCAGACAATCAGTGTCTTGGAACAAAGACTCCCTCAATCACAAGATGAGTATAATAATACACCAGACAATCAGTGTCTTGGAACAAAGACCCCCTCAATCACATGACGAGTAAAATAATACACCAGGCATTTCCAAAATCTTTTTTTTTTCCTCACTTGAAGACTTTTTCGAACCTTACGATTACGCGAAACTTTAGGATCTAAGGAGAAAAGATTGCCGAGAAGTTTTCGACGTCTCTAGATCTGGTAGAAGACTCGTGACGTGTCTCGAACAATAGTGCTGTCTGCTTTACCAGCGACAGCAACGGTTTCCAGTATGTACCGTGTGGTCACAGTGGAGTCGCAGTGGAGTCACAGTAAATGGATTTTCCTTGCTGATTTTTAATGCGGTCTGGTCCCGTGTAGACCAAGTGGGCGCCAATGAGGCTCCACGTTGATTAGCTCTACTTTCTTTTTACTCTTTATCGGTTGCATTTGCCTAGCAGTTTTAATTTTTATTAATAGACGATATCTCTAATAAATTACGACGAGAGCTACCTTCCTTGAACTCCTGACAAAAACAACCTAACCTTAATAGTTTTTAATGCAGAAACCACTGTTCAGAGACGGAAAATAATAAATTTTATATCTTGGCTTTAAACAATTATTATGTAGGTTAAATCTGGTCGTTGTAAAGGGAATGAACAGGTAAAATGTTTCATGAGAATAAAAAAACCCAGTGTAATACAAAAAACACGTTTGTGGCACTCCGTGACAAAACTGGAATTGAGG
This sequence comes from Elysia crispata, assembly GCA_033675545.1. Lineage (NCBI taxonomy): Eukaryota > Metazoa > Mollusca > Gastropoda > Plakobranchidae > Elysia > Elysia crispata. The sequence goes on from JAWDGP010003436.1 coordinate 134,795, forward strand.
TGTAGGTATCGCATGCCGAGATTTCTTGACTGTCGTCGGTAAACAGAGTCTCTCTCTCTCTCTCTCTCTCTCTCTCTCTCTCTCTCTCTCTCTCTCTCTCTCTCTCTCTCTCTCTCTCTCTCTCTCTCTCTCTCTCTCTCTCTCTCTCTCTCTCTGTCTCTCTGTCTCTCTCTGTCTCTCTCTCTATGTCTCTCTCTTTCTCTCTCTCTCTCTCCTTCTCTCTCTGTCTCTCTCTCCTTCTCTCTCTGTCTCTCTGTCTCTCTGTCTCTTTCTCTGTCTCTATCTATCTAGCTCTCTCCTCTCTTTCTTCTCTCTCTCTTTCAACTCAGCATGTCCCTCTCCACCTACTCTTTGTTTTTCCGTCTCTGTCCTCACTAATGTTCCCCCTCTCCCTCTTATCTCCTCTATAAATCAGCCGCCTCATGCGATGGTCAGGCGCAAGACACCATCGTAGTCCTCTCTGTCCATTACCATCCGCCAATTTGCTCCTCTACCGAAGCCTCAGTTGACACAATGATGGGAGAAGCTGTCATTACTTACACGAGGCAGTGAGTGAAAGATGGGGACACACAATGGCAAACTTCACCCCCGCCATAACAACATGATAGTGACAAAAATGATGCCGATGCATCGATGGAATCCGACGTTGTTTCTATGTAATTTGAGCTCAAATTATGGTAGCCATGTTTAATGCGCAGTAAAAAAAGCAATCGCGCATGCGTGACGTTATTCACACTGGCTGTAGAATGAGATTTGTCATGAATAGACTTCTTACTTGTAGAATAATTTGTAGCATGAGATTTGTCATGAATAGAATTCTTACTTGTAGAATAATTTGTAGCATGAGATTTGTCATGAATAGAATTCTTACTTGTAGAATAATTTGTAGCATGAGATTTGTCATGAATAGAATTCTTACTTGTAGAATAATCTGTAGCATGAGATTTGTCATGAATAGAATTCTTATTTGTAGAATAATTTGTAGCATGAGATTTGTCATGAAAAGAATTCTTACTTGTAGAATAATCTGTAGTATGATATTTGTCATGAATAGATTGTAGAATAATCTGTAGAATAATCTGTAGTATGATATTTGTCATGAATAGAATTCTTACTTGTAGAATAATCATGGTGGTTCTTGTTCTCACAACGCATAATTACTGATAGATATTCTGATGAACGCATTATAATTTAACAATATAAGTAAGTGTTGTCAGCTGAACACAAAATTAAAGTTATATAGAAGCTGTGTTCTTTCCACCTTGCTCTACGAGTCAGAATGCTGGCGCATGATAGAAAGCGACCTTTGCAAGTTATCTTCCTTCCACACCATAAGTCTCAGGAAAATTGCACGGATCTTCTGGCCTAGATACATATCAAATGAAGACCTATTAGAACAGTGCCAACAAGAGACAATGGAGACAATCATTATCCGGAGGAGGTGGAGGTGGATAGGTCACGTACTCCGCAAGGAACAAGATGCCATCCCTCGAGTAGCCGTTCAATGGAGGCCAGAGGGACACAGGAAACGCGGGCGACCGAAAACCACCTGGAGAAGGACAGTGGAGGCAGAGGCAGCAGCCATGGGGCAGTCATGGGGCACCTTGAGGATGCTGGCTCAGGACCGCGAGCAATGGAAGGAGTTTGTTGCTGCCCTAATTGCCTACGGCAAAAAGGGCAGTAAGTAAGTAAGTAAGTGTTGGGTATGTGTCACAATAATTATATTCTAAACTAAACTATTTAGTATTCGTTTGTTTGTACCATAATACGTTCTAACTTTATACAGCATAAAATATATTTGAGATAACCATTGTACTAAATGTTTTAAGTTTAAAAGAGAAGGGAAAACATTTTAATATTTAAGAACATATATAAAAAACTTTAACTTGCAACAATATATCTATACTTATTGAAGCCAAACAGAGATGTATAGTTATCTTATAAAAATGAAAATACTCTCTACATGACTTAAAACACAATCAAGTGTACAGTTCGACTTCAAACAAATATAACACACATTCTACTCTCAACATAGGAAACTCAAAATCTACTCCCATCCTACACATTCTACCCTCAACATAGGAAACTCAAAATCTACTCCCATCCTACACATTCTACTCTCAACATAGGAAACTCAAAATCTACTCCCATTCCACACATTCTACTCTCAACATAGGAAACTCAAAATCTACTCCCATTCCACACATTCTACTCTCAACATAGGAAACTCAAAATCTACTCCCATTCCACACATTCTACTCTCAACATAGGAAACTCAAAATCTACTCCCATCCTACACATTCTACTCTCAACATAGGAAACTCAAAATCTACTCCCATCCTACACATTCTACTCTCAACATAGGAAACTCAAAATCTACTCCCATCCTACACATTCTACTCTCAACATAGGAAACTCAAAATCTACTCCCATCCTACACATTCTACTCTCAACATAGGAAACTCAAAATCTACTCCCATCCTACACATTCTACTCTCAACATAGGAAACTCAAAATCTACTCCCATCCTACACATTCTACTCTCAACATAGGAAACTCAAAAACTCCTTAACGTCGTCCAAGCATATTGCTATTCCATACAGTGACTTGGTGATACAGTCGTGTGAAGTATTCTGCTTTGCATGAGAAAAGCCATATTATTTGTCACGTTCAAAGTAGAATTCTTTCTACTCTTCCCTACCTTGAATTTTTTTTCAAATTAAGAAATGATATCAAGAGGAAAAAATAAGGCGCGAAAATGATTCTCCATAACCAAAAATAGAGAACAGTAACACCCGTCAGCTGTTAATGACGCCAATGGTTCTTTTCCGCTATTTACCTATAAATAAAGGGAAACAATTTATAAAATAAATTAACTTTGATTGTAGTCGGTTTTAGAACTGTGCGAATCCGAGAGACAATAATTACTCGTCGACTGAGCGGCTTTAGCATGCAAGGGACGTCACTGGTGAGCGGCGGGAGAGAAGAAGGGAGATAACCGTGATGACAGAGGTCCTGTCAAGGGGGCATCACTCTAGAATCGTGTGGGGAATTCTCGTGAAGCCAAAAGGAGTTACCCGAAGAGAAAGAGAAGGTGGGATTTAGGTTTCAACTCTTTAGCTCTCTTAATTACTGCCCAGACTGAGGCTGAAAACGAGGCTTTAGAGAAGACGCAACCTCGCCAGAGTTATCTTTCCTTTGTTTCTCTTTGTTCAAAAAGAAATAAAAACCTTTTACTATCCGTTGTTTATGTCATGTTATGTTTTTGCGCATAACCTGTTATAGTTTAAGCTTAGAGCTTTCACACGTCTTACCACTGAATAATAATATCTATATATTGTGAACATTCAGGAATGGATTTTAATAATGAACTTACTTTAAACATAAATAAATTTTATTCTTTATGATATTATTTAGAATACTGTTGAATTGATAATTTTTTAGACTTAAAAAGAAAGGGGGATGGGGGTTCAAAACTACGAAAATTTTCTCCGATCCTTGTGAAAATAACCGACAAAAATTCTCTCGAAATGAAATAGAAAAGAAAAGAGTCTCCCTTGAAGATAATAAAAATGTAGCGGTTTATTTTTCCTTAATTTCAGGACGTTCGGTTAATGCATAAAACTCTGATGATACTGAACCAAGTTGGATTTTTCCCCGTTAGTATCTTAAATTTATTGCTTCATTGTAAAAATAGTCCAAAGGTCAATCCCAGGCCTTGCCTGTATACCAAACAAGCCTCCGTCGGATTAGTTTCAGCTAAGAACCTGGGACGCCCAACCTTACACACCGACGCTGTTCCTGTGGACATCAAGGCGGACGCTCTAAACCCACGGCCACCAGTGCCTCTCCCTAACTTACAACAAACCCACAACCACCAGTGCCCCTCCCTAACTTACGACAAACCCACAGCCACCAGTGCCAATCCCCAACTTATAACAAACCCACAGCCACCAGTGCCAATCCAAAACTTAAAACAAACCCACAGCTACCAGTGCCCCTCCCTAACTTATAAATAACCCAGAGCCACCAGTGCCAATCCCAAACTTATAACAAACCCACAGCCACCAGTGCCCCTCCCAAACTTATAACAAACCCACAGCCACCAGTGCCCCTCCCAAACTTATAAAAAACCCACAGCCACCAGGGCCCCTCCCAACTTATAACAAACCCAGAGCCACAGTGCCCCTCGCAAACTTACAACAAACCCAGAGCCACCAGTGCCCCTCCCAAACTTTCAACAATCCCAGAGCCACCAGTGCCCCTCCCAAACTTATAACAAACTCACAGCCACCAGTGCCCATACCTAACTTAAAACAAACCCACAGCTACCAGTGCCCCTCCCAAACTTATAACAAACCCACATCCACCAGTGCCCATCCCTAGCTTACAACAAACCCAGAGCCACTAGTGCCCCTCCCAAACTTATAACAAACCCACAGCCACCAGTGCCCATCCCTAACTTATAACAAACCCAGAGCCACCAGTGCCCCTCCCAAACTTATAACAAACCCACATCCACCAGTGCCCATCCCTAGCTTACAACAAACCCAGAGCCACTAGTGCCCCTCCCAAACTTATAACAACTCCACAGCCACCAGTGCCCATCCCTAACTTATAACAAACCCAGAGCCACCAGTGCCCCTCCGAAACTTATAACAAACCCAGAGCCACCAGTGCCCCTCCCACACTTACAACAAACCCAGAGCCACCAGTGCCCCTCCCACACTTACAATAAACCCAGAGCCACCAGTGCTCCTCCCTAACTTATGACAAACCCACAGCCACCAGTGCCCCTCCAAAATTTATAACAAACCCAGAGCCACCAGTGCCCCTCCAAAATTTATAACAAACCCAGAGCCACCAGTGCCTCTCCCAAACTTACAACAAACCCACAGCCGCTAGTGCCCCTCCCAAACTTACAACAAACCCACAGCCACCAGTGCCCTTCCCAAACTGATAACAAACCCAGAGCCACCAGTGCCCCTCCCAAACTTATTACAAACCCACAGCCACCAGTGCTCATCCCTAACTTATAACAAACCCAGAGCCACCAGTGCCCCTCACAAAGTTATAACAAACCCACAGCCACCAATGCCTCTCCCTAGCTCACAACAAACCCACAGACACTAGTGCCCCTCCCAAATTTATATCAAACCTAGAGCCACCAGTGCCCCTCTTAAACTTATAACAAACCCACAGCCACCAGTGCCCCTCACAAAGTTATAACAAACCCACAGCCACCAATGCCTCTCCCTAGCTCACAACAAACCCACAGCCACTAGTGCCTCTCCCAAATTTATATCAAACCCTAAGCCACCAGTGCCCCTCCCAAACTTATAAAAAACCCACAGCCACCAGGGCCCCTCCCAACTTATAACAAACCCAGAGCCACAGTGCCCCTCGCAAACTTACAACAAACCCAGAGCCACCAGTGCCCCTCCCAAACTTTCAACAATCCTAGAGCCACCAGTGCCTCTCCCAAACTTATAACAAACCCACAGCCACCAGTGCCCATCCCTAACTTATAACAAACCCAGAGCCACTAGTGCCCCTCCCAAACTTATAACAAACCCACATCCAACAGTGCCCATCCCTAGCTTACAACAAACCCAGAGCCACCAGTGCCCCTCCCAAACTTATAACAAACCCACAGCCACCAGTGCCCCTCCCAAACTTACAACAAACCCAGAGCCACCAGTGCTCCTCCCTAACTTATGACAAACCCACAGCCACCAGTGCCCCTCCAAAATTTATAACAAACCCAGAGCCACCAGTAACCCTCCAAAATTTATAACAAACCCAGAGCCAGCAGTGCCCCTCCCAAACTTACAAAAAACCCACAGCCGCTAGTGCCCTTCCCAAACTGATAACAAACCCAGAGCCACCAGTGCCCCTCCCAAACATATTACAAACCCACAGCCACCAGTGCCCATCCCTAACTTATAACAAACCCAGAGCCACCAGTGCCCCTCTTAAACTTATAACAAACCCACAGCCACCAGTGCCCCTCCCAAACATATAACAAACCCAGAGCCACCAGTGCCCCTCCCAAACTTATAACAAACCCACAGCCACTAGTGCCCCTCCCAAACTTATAACATACCCAGAGCCACCAGTGCCCCTCCCAAACTTATAACAAACCCAAAGAAACCAGTGCCCCTCCCAAACTTATAACAAACCCAGAGCCACCAGTTCCAGTCCCAAACTTATCACAAACCTACAGCCACCATTGCCCCTCACAAACTTATAACAAACCCACAGCCACCAGTGCCAATCCCAAACTTATAACAAACCCACAGCCACCAGTGCCCCTCCCAAACTTAAAACAAACCCACAGTACCAGTGCCCCTCACTAACTTATAACAAACCCAGAGCTACCAGTGCCAATCCCAAACTTATAACAAACCCACAGCCACCAGTGCCCCTCCCAAACTTATAACAAACCCACAGCCACCAGTGCCCCTCCCAAACTTATAACAAACCCACAGCCACCAGAGCCCCTCCCAACTTATAACAAACCCAGAGCCACAGTGCCCCTCGCAAACTTACAACAAACCCAGAGCCACCAGTGCCCCTCCCAAACTTTCAACAAATTCAGAGCCACCAGTGCCCCTCCCAAACTTATAACAAACCCACAGCCACCAGTGCCCATCCCTAACTTATTAAAAACCCACAGCCACAAGGGCCCCTCCCAACTTATAACAAACCCAGAGCCACAGTGCCCCTCGCAAACTTACAACAAACCCAGAGCCACCAGTGCCCCTCCCAAACTTTCAACAAACCAAGAGCCACCAGTGCCCCTCCCAAACTTATAACAAACCCACAGCCACCAGTGCCCATCCCTAACTTATAACAAACCCTGAGCCACTAGTGCCCCTCCCAAACTTATAACAAACCCACAGTTACCAGTGCCCATCCCTAACTTGTAACAAACCCAGAGCCACCAGTGCCCCTCCCAAACTTATAACAAACCCACAGCCACCAGTGCCCCTAGCACACTTACAACAAACCCAGAGCCACCAGTGCCCCTCCCAAACTTATAACAAACCCACAGCCACCAGTGCCCCTCCCAAACTTACAACAAACCCAAAGCCACCAGTGCCCCTCCCTAACTTATGACAAACCCACAGCCACCAGTGCCCCTCCAAAATTTATAACAAACCCAGAGCCAACAGTGCCCCTCCAAAATTTATAACAAACCCAGAGCCACCAGTGCCCCTCCCAAACTTACAACAAACCCACAGCCACCAGTGCCCATCCCTAACTTATAACAAACCCTGAGCCACCAGTGCCCCTCCCAAACTTAAAACAAATCCACAGCCACTAGTGTCCCTCCCAAACTTATAACAAACCCAGAGCCACCAGTGCCCCTCCCAAACTTATAACAAACCCAGAGAAACTAGTGCCCCTCCCAAACTTATAACAAACCCAGAGCCACTAGTACCCCTCCCAAACTTATAACAAACCCACAGCCACCAGTGCCCATCCCTAACTTATAACAAACCCAGAGCCACCAGTGCCCCTCTCAAACTTACAACAAACCCACAGCCACCAGTGCCCCTCCCAAACTTACAACAAACCCACAGCCACTAGTGCCCCTCCCAAACTTATAACAAACCCAGAGCCACCAGTGCTCCTCCCAAATTTATAACAAACCCAGAGCCACCAGTGCCCCTCCCAAACTTATAACAAACCCAGAGGCA
>JAWDGP010003436.1:147500-217500 GCA_033675545.1 Elysia crispata
AAAAATCTTTATCTATTTATAGACCCTTTTAATATACGTTATCATGGAGATGAAAATAAATGCGCTTCTAAGGATTCCCGCAAGGCAGTGCACTATTAGATCTAAACATTTTGCGGAGATTAAAATTTAATGTCTTCTAACAAGCATTTTAAAGCATTTTAAAAATTAATAGAATTGTAAAATACAGAATTTACTTATTTCCGATACTCGCTTGAGGTTAAAGGCCTAGTGAGACAAAGGCCAGGGGTTGCTCTTGCGTTTTTTTTCAGTCAAGTTTGTTAAGCAAACTTTACAAGAAACCTGAGTTGTCGCTATTCAATTCTCCCTCTTTGTTGATGGCCAATAAATTGTTTTGTTTGTTCGGCTTGGATTCCGGTCAAACAAAGCATTTTGTTCCGTTGCTAAGGCTTCATCGCGACTGCGGCTGTTAAGAACTAAATCATTATGCTTTATGCTATATAATCCGAACATTTTTTTAAATATTTTTTTTTTAATTTGAGCTCAGTTGCGAGAACGATCTGCTCGGAAATATTAATTGAATTATCCATCTCAAAGATTGTGATTCTCCGTTGTTTACTGTCTTGTACTGTTAAGAAAATTTGAGGCAACATAAGAATTTAAGCGGCTATTTCCGAGTTAATAATAAGAATCGAAGTGAGGGCTATTTTAAATAATTTGAGTCAATATTCGTACTGCTTTCAGCTTGCGATCGATGGAATCGATTTGAGAGAATCGCATTTTTAATTTAGTTTAGCATAAAGCTCGAATTTTATTACATGTGGTTTAAACACCAGTTCTCGAGTTGAAAGCAAAACGATGTGTCTATACTTTTATATAAAAAAATGGTAACAAAGCAACCATATAGAGTGTCACATAAATTTAATGTGTTCCTTTCAAATTAATACATCTCACCAATGAAAAAATGGCTGCAAAACAATGAAAAGTTTATTCTGCGAAAATGAAAAGTGCTTCAGACAATCAATAAAAGCAAACATAGCAAATATGCTCGTCTTCAAATATTCATTTTACTTTATAACATAGTTATTTCTTTTTGTTAGTTTTCGCTTCCACATGTGGCGATCATACAAGATTGATGTTAGAAAACAAGAGCTTGAGCTAGGTTGGCCACCTAAACCCCGCCCTGGACCATTCCTCACAGTCTCGAGCCATCCCACAATGCTCTCCGTGGACTGGAAATGGTCGGTCCCTGAGGACTCTGCGAGTCAGCGGACACGCGGAAGATAGACGCTTCGACCGGATGTTCCAGAGAAACTGGTCGCGTAAACTACGTTGCAGGTGAGTGAGCTAACCACTCTAGACGGCGCTTCTATTACAGATCAATACAGGTGGCTCCCTCGATAAACCGCCGGGCCAAGCCAAACCGAAAGTGGCTTTCCGCCACGCTCGGTTTCTCCCGGCAGTTAGAGCTAATGGATCTTGGCGATACGGGCCCCGAGAAGAGACGAGATTTGAGTGGTGCTGGGTCCAGCCGGGGGTTGAGTTGATCCCGTTAAAACAATGGAGGCGCTCCACGGTTGTCACCTCTAAGTGTCTCGATCCCCCGGGGAGGAGCCGGACTCCAAGATAAAATGCGGACGCAGAATTACCGGGTATAGCGCTTTATGAGAGTCAGGAGATTGGTCTGCTACCAACGATGGTGTCACCCAGACGGAACAGATGGAAGACACTCCGGGGCGGGCTAGGTAAAGCGACAAAAAACTACATCGAAACAAAATAAAAACAGGAACTAAGTTGCTCTCATACCCGCGTACTGTGCTAATCAAAAAGATAAATCCCAGTAATCGCTTCAACCTAGACTTCGTCAAAGAAAGTACAAATTTTATCTGTTTTAAAAAGATTTGGGCAAAGGTTTCTGTCCCTTTGGGTATGATATATAAACTTATTTTGTAAAGAACTGATCCAGTCCCTCCAATGGTTCTCAATTCTGCTGAATACCTTTTGACACTTCGAGAAAACTGGTTTAGTTATTTTGAACTTATAATCTAAAGAATTATATTTTAGACAATTATTGATCTTGTAACATGACACCTTTAATTGAACCTATAATCAGTTCGAATCCTTTTTAACAGCGATGTTTAAAAAAAAACAAAAAACAAAAAACAAAAACAAACAAACAACAAACAACATAGTATATGTGATATTCGAATAAATGTTAGCTTTCTGCACCTCGCATTACCGGTCGAAACATTGCACATATGTCAATCAACACATCTACCAATCAACACATCTACCAATCAACACATCTAACAATCAACACATCTACCAATCAACGCATCTACCAATCAACACATCTATCAATCAACACATCTACCAATCAACACATCTACCAATCAATACACCTACCAATCAACACAGCTACCAATCAATACATCTAACAATCAACGCATCTACCAATCAATACATCTACCAATCAATACATCTACCAATCAACGCATCTACCAATCAATACATCTACCAATCAATACATCTACCAATCAATACATCTACCAATCAACACATCTACCAATCAACACATCTACCAATCAACACATCTACCAGTCAACACATCTACCAATCAATACATCTACCAATCAACACATCTATCAGTCAACACATCTACCAATCAACACATCTACCAGTCAAAGCAAAAAAGATTTCATGAAAATACAAAACAAAACAAATCTTCTTCCATGCCCAACGTGTCTTTGTTGTTGTTTTTTTTGACCGGGTGCTCCTCTCTCAACACTGAGAAACATTTTTGAGGACTGAAACCTCGAAAATTCTAAATATAACGAAAGAAAAAAACTCTCAAATATAAATTGGTATGTCTTCAGTTGTGTCTCTCCGTATTTTAAGATTGAATAACGGTAATTTTTATTTGCTGGGAAAACTTCGTTCCATGGGAGGCTAGGTTAGCCGAGGGTCTTCTCTTGTACGGGAAACTTCGTTCCATGGGAGGCTAGGTTAGCCGAGGGTCTTCTCTTGTACGGGAAACTTCGTTCCATGGGAGGCTAGGTTAGCCGAGGGTCTTCTCTTGTACGGGAAACTTCGTTCCATGGGAGGCTAGGTTAGCCGAGGATCTTCTCTTGTACGGGAAACTTCGTTCCATGGGAGGCTAGGTTAGCCGAGGGTCTTCTCTTGTACGGGAAACTTCGTTCCATGGGAGGCTAGGTTAGCCGAGGGTCTTCTCTTGTACGGGAAACTTCGTTCCATGGGAGGCTAGGTTAGCCGAGGGTCTTCTCTTGTACGGGAAACTTCGTTCCATGGGAGGCTAGGTTAGCCGAGGATCTTCTCTTGTACGGGAAACTTCGTTCCATGGGAGGCTAGGTTAGCCGAGGGTCTTCTCTTGTACGGGAAAACTTCGTTCCATGGGAGGCTAGGTTAGCCGAGGATCTTCTCTTGTACGGGAAAACTTCGTTCCATGGGAGGCTAGGTTAGCCGAGGGTCTTCTCTTGTACGGAAAACTTCGTTCCATGGGAGGCTAGGTTAGCCGAGGGTCTTCTCTTGTACGGGAAAACTTCGTTCCATGGGAGGCTAGGTTAGCCGAGGGTCTTCTCTTGTACGGAAAACTTCGTTCCATGGGAGGCTAGGTTAGCCGAGGGTCTTCTCTTGTACGGAAAACTTCGTTCCATGGGAGGCTAGGTTAGCCGAGGATCTTCTCTTGTACGGGAAACTTCGTTCCATGGGAGGCTAGGTTAGCCGAGGGTCTTCTCTTGTACGGGAAACTTCGTTCCATGGGAGGCTAGGTTAGCCGAGGGTCTTCTCTTGTACGGGAAACTTCGTTCCATGGGAGGCTAGGTTAGCCGAGGGTCTTCTCTTGTACGGGAAACAGGGAATCATGGCCAGTACCAGTAGGTTTTGCCTGATGCAATACTAAGATGCTTTCTTCCTTTGCTATGATTTCTGTTCCAGTCTCTTTCATGCTGGTATCGTGTTTCCTGGGTAAAGACATGAAGATCTTTATTTCTAATATCTGTAAGGATGGGGATGGGGAATGGAGGAGGTGGGCGGCGGGTGTAGAGCCGATTAACGGCTCATGAGTAGATTTAGACTTAGGAAAGGTTGATAGCTCTTTTTCTCCGCCTCTGTCACTGCCCTTAATCTTGCCTTTGCTCATCTCGGACACACTAAATCTTTTTTTTACTGTTTTGGGTGGTCAGAGTAGTGGATCACCTCTCAAGATCGCCGTGTTGATCATCTGAGCACTCTTGTCATACGAGACTAAGAGCAATAATTCTTATGGTCAGAAAATAATTCTGGCAAACAGTGTTGTTAAAAGCAGTCGATCTAAATCGGTTTTTTATGAAACAAATCTATGAAAATTTTAACGTTTTAAGTGCCCGTCTCACCACTAAGGTTGGTCAAATTCACGCAGAATGGACTTCCGTTCCAGAGCCGGGCCTCGGGACATGAAAATTTAAAGGCAACAAAAGGATCAAAGCGTGTTAGAAATTTTGTGATTAAAAACTAATGAAATTTTCAACAACTTGTACTGTTGTAAAGGCGAAACAAATAAAATGACTTTTACAAAGTCTCAAAAGGTTTCGACAAAGTAAAGCACAATCTTCTTTTCTGCGGGAAAAAAGAGACAAGCACTAGAAATATTCGCTAATTATTTAGCTGAATGTCGCTTGAACAAATAGGACCAATGTACATGGATATCCTCGATGCCATACTCTTTTTATTCATTGATCAGACATGACGTAAGATGCCTTAACTAGGCATGCACGGTGAAAGAAAGGGAGGCCATAATATAGGTGAGGGCCTAGCCCTTCATATTCTCATTTATAATAAAAGAACTCAAAATTTGATTCTTTTCAACGGAAAAACACTATGCCAATATTTTATGAAATTGGTGCAAGGTTCAACTTTTACGACTATTTCTTCCCAAATCTAAATCTTGATCTAATTTTGAGTGCTAAGTACGGCTCTTCTCAGTCATCATGGCGAAGCAGCTAGTCAACGGCGGGTGTGCAAAGAACGGGACCAAAAAAAATAAAATAAATATCATTGGATGAAGTTAAGCCGTTGATTCGACCAAAAGCATTGATCTCTCCATTCTGTGTTTCTTGGCAGCTGCTTGTTCAAACAGCTGCTTCAACTGCTGACTTCTATAGGTCTCTTTTATTTACATTCTATTTCCTGCAAACCCCTCTTCTCTCTGAATACAATTTTGTTTCCCTCCGCTTTCAACGGCGCCAATGTTTTTCCTTGAAACTGTATCTCTCATTGTCCATTCTCCACCTCATCGTTGGAAACTGTTGTTTTCTTTTCTTTTTTTTTCTTTTTGGTTCTCCTGAATTCGTGTTTGCTTGTGCAATGGACATTTTTTAGTGGCGGCTACTCTTTCCCGGACCCCTTTCACTCTCGTAAATAGCGGTTCGATATCTTTAAGTTTTTGTTAGCGTCTCCGAGATTTAGGGGCGAAAAGAGGGTAGGGAGTGGGAAGGAGACTCAAAGAGTGAAAAGCCATAACTTCTATTTTAAAGTTTGAAAAGTAAATATGGTTGGAAGGAATAAATGTAGTGCCAGGTAGAGAAAAACAATTAAAGATTACTGTTTTTCCTCAAATGCTTTACTGTTACTTATTTAAATTAACACCTGGTTTTTTTATATAGTTTTTTAAAGCTTCAAATGGATTAGATATGCAATAGATGAAGAAAATAATGCCGAAAGATTTATAAAGTTTAGAGTATGTGAAATTCAAGTTAAATGATATTTAAGGAAACGTTGAATCCTTAAAACGTTCTGAAACTTTAGAGAGGCAGACGGACTTTAGGACAAATTGGCGAGTATTTACCGTCTGGGTGAACGTGGGGCCATGGGAAGATAGCGGAACTATAACACAAGCTTAGAGGGCCGTACTGACACTCAAAGAGGTAAGGTGATTCATTGCACTTTGAAAGTCAGGCTGTAATAATAGCATCTATGAGAAAAGAAAGGACTATCCTAGCATTAACACATCCGTGTTTGTAATTATAAATTAACATTAACATACATTAAACCTTAAAAAAAAATAACAAAAAAAAAAAAACAACAAAAAACCAGGACAAAACAACAACAAAAAACAAAAACGGTTAACTAATTTTTGGAAAGGCTTAACATTAACTAGATCTGTAGTTGTGGGATCAACACCGGTCGCTTCAATATTTAAAAGATATCCTTGTTTCGTTTCGGCACAAGATTCAGATTCTAGACCTAGATTTACTTACAGTTTGTTATCGGCGTTATTTCTGTTAAAAGCCAATACTCTGGAAAATGATTTAGCCCTACAATCTAAGCCAAAACGGATTCTCTGATTCGCAGTAACAAGTTGGAGGCTCTGCGGACTACAATCATGTTCATCCGTTCATGTCTATAGGTCAGGGGAGTCAAGAACTTAGATATGTAGAACCTAGTTGGATAGCTGGTGCAAGAGCGCTGATTGGAGAAAGGGGAGCAACTCAGCTTTAGTTTGTTCGCAATATTTAAAAAAAAAAAAAAATAACAAAATAACAAAAAAACAAAAACAAAAGAAAACCAACAACAATACAAGTATTTAACTCTTTTATCCCTAGTTCATAATTTTATATCATTCATGGATTAGTATGGGAGATTTTCTTCTTCTACTTCCTCTTCTTTTTCCTCCCCCTCCTCTTCCTATCTGTTCTTCTTCTTCTTCTTCTTCTTCTTCTTCTTCTTCTTCTTCTTCTTCTTCTTCTTCTTCTTCTTCTTCTTCTTCCTCTTCCTCTTCCTCTTCTTCTTCTTCTTCTTCTTCTTCTTCTTCTTCTTCTTCTTCTTCTTCTTCTTCTTCTTCTTCTTCTTCTTCTTCTTCTTCTTCTTCTTCTTCTTCTTCTTCTTCTTTTTTATGAAAGTTCCTTCCAGTATTAAATTTTGTAAGATATATACATTTGTTCTAATCTGACATTGGTGATCTCAGGCATTTGCTATCGGTTGGTTCTGTTAACTTACGTGATAAGAGACCTCTTTTAATTAAATAATATGAGCTTGTTGTAGGGCACCACACTGCACAACTGACGAACTAATGATACACTTTCCACAAAGCTTGTCATGTATTGTAGATTTTGCAATCTACTGTGTAATGATACGTGTAATATGAAAAGCAGTTGAAAATAGGAGTGAATTTGTAATTTTGTGTCTGAGATTTTTTCTTGCTTCATTCTCTCTCTCTCTCTCTCTCTCTCTCTCTCTCTCTCTCTCTCTCTCTCTGTCCCTCTCCCCCTCCCTCTCTCTTTCTCTCTCTCTCCCCCCCCTCTCCCAACTCCTTCTCTCCTTGACAAACTTCCTTTTCTTGAACTAAAGCACCCGTTTTTCTTATCTTGTTCAAAAAATATAAAGTATGAGAAAGGAGAGAAACTCAATCCAGATCTAGGTACTTGACCAATTCTAGATTATATGAAAGGCGAAGTATAAATTTCGTTGATGTCGAAAGGCAGAACAACAAGGGTGCATGGACCATAGGGTTTCTCAAGCCCCCTCCATACTACCTCTATACATGCTTCCTAGTAAAATTGCTCCAAATACCAGATTGTATTTTATATTTTAAAATCAGTCATCGTTTTTATCTATCTGTTTTAGCTAAAACAAATAATGTGTACAATATTTAACTTTAGAAGTATAAAAACCTCGTTAAATAAATTTATTAATTCATTTCGGATTGAACTACTGGGTTAAATAATACTTTATTTTTCCCTAACTTAAAAAAAAAAAATTAAAAATAGACCAATAGTCTAAAACTTAATAGTAGATAAGATACCAGATTTTCTACTTCCGTTTTAATCGAAAATGTACTAAAAACAAGCCCTTACTTTCCTTTTTCTACTATACTAAAGCTAGATCTAAACTTTGCTCTAATGAAAGAGACCAAACAAGACGTAGACCTAGATCTAGATCAAGTCTTATCTGGATAATATCTCTAAATGGTTTATGAAATGCAAAAGTAAGCAAATATTCATCCTCAAAAAATCTAGATTTAGGTCTAGCCGCTGAACTGTTATACCTCCGATATTAGCATCTAGAATCTAGAATTTAAAACCAAATCCAAGTCTAGGACTTTTGAATGGGTACGGTACCTCTATCATTCTAATGAGTTCTTCGTTTGAAATAGAGTACTAATCACGTGAGAATACGCTCCATTAAAACAGGCCAATATTTGCCATAGAATGCCACAAGTGAGTGTAAATCATTTACTAACAATGAGATACAAATAAAAAAAAACCTATGGCGTTGTATAGGCTAATCTATCCCATATCTTACATATTTTTAATAAACTAAACCATCGTACCTAATTGAAAGTCCTAGACTAGATTCTAAACCTACAATCAAGATTTAGCTCCAGATTAGAAAGGTTTAGGCCTATAGATAACATTTTTAATGATGATTTCATTTATGACTTTCAGTGATTCCAGTTCAAAATTACTTTTTGTGCCTCCCATTACTCATTTGAGAGAGAGACATTCAATGATTGTAAGGGGCTGTGTCAGCATAAAATCAGGAAAACTGATGTGGTCACCATTAAAGGATTAAAAATTTGCAGATATCGGCCCAACTCACTTTACTTTTTAGGCCTCACAATTGAATGTTCCTGGACGAATTCGAAACTTGTAGTTTAATGGGATTATAGAGCAAAACAAAAATGCTTATGTCTTGATAACTATTTATTTGCGACAAATAAGACCTTCATATTGGTGTTCAGCATATTAAATTCATTTTAAGAAAAATACAATTATAAAGCTCATTTAAAGTGAATTGGGCCGATAACTGCAATAATACCTCCAGATTAGGAGGGAGGGGTCTTTGATGTCATCACTATTATTATTATTATACTCCTGGACCCTAGTTCAATTAGTTTTGTATTTGCAGGTGGGAAGACTACTGTTAGCATCAAAGGCAAATGAGGATTTCGAATACATGTAAACACAGACATGCACCTATAATCTGCTCAAATAACACAATTTTTTGAGGAAAAGAATCTCTTGTGAGGTTAGAATTAGAGTTTTTTTTTGGGCCGTGTATGTGTGTGGGGGAGGTGGGAGGTGGGAAAGGTAAGTGAAAGTTTTAGCTACACTGAAATATAGGCCCATTCAATACACCAACACACACATATATATATCCATACTGGATAGAAAGGGGGTAAAATAATTTATAAGGACCATCAATTTACGAGAGGGGGAACATTGATTGTTGACAAAATGAAGGCTTATTGTGAAACTTTGTTTTGTGAGTTAGAGAGTGAGAGAGAAAGATTTGATTACAAGTATAAATTTAATATCATTCTCTTACTCATTGATAGATATAGACCTATACCTCTAGTGCAGGTGTGGTGACAAGGTCTGCTGAGCACAACAGAAAATATTTCAGTAAGATATTCATTTATATTTTATAACTCTTTAATTGTTAAATTTTTTACTTGGAATCTGTTTTAAGGTCTTATATAATGCATTTAGTCTTAGAAGAACACATTTTTATATGAAGGCCTTTCCTGCCAACAAGTATTGGAAACGAGTGCTCCAAAATAAATTATGAGCTTTCTAATGAAATAATTAAATGTGCACCTCAATTTTTTGACGTGTGACCTCTTGCCAATTCTAGATTATTAGATGAAAGTACATTAAAAATGGTTGCAGTATTCAAAAGACTCATCTTTTTAACATGATTGGTGTAGATGAAGTAAAGAAAGAAAAAGAAATATTAATGTCACTTTCAGACAGATTTAAAATTCTTAATTCTCATCATTGCATTATTTTTTTTTTATTTGTTCCACAGAAAATCATGACATTGAGGGTGGGATGAGACCAATAGTATTTTAACTCACTTGATGTGTCACAGGCTGAAGATGGGGGTTCCGGATGACATGGAGGGTCCCCCACGTAAAAAGCTCAAGTTAAGTCTTGGAACAAAACGAAAAGAACAGAATCAGGAACAGTCTTACGCCAATACTCTAGACGGAAATCTGACGCAGCCTCAACCTTCTATTAAGGGGAACTATGAATCTGCAGGTGTCATGCCATATGAAAGGTAGCCTTGGTTGAACGCCCTCATGCATGGTTGTGAGCAGTGCTTTGAAATTTAAATCTTTTCATGTTTTTCATTCAAACATGCTCTGTACAGGAAGAAGTTTTGTCAATTTGTTTTTCCTTCTGAAATAAAGCATATAATTATATGTTTTCAATGATTTTTTTTAAAGTTAAAAAAGGACTTAGAAGAACTGAGTCTCACACTTTTTGGCTCCTTGCAGTTCTTAGCTTATTATAGGCTGTTCCTTTACAGTTTTGCACAATGCAACCACAAAAACACTGTTTTACCACAATGCTAATGGAAATTTTCCACAAATTTTTAATTCAGGAAAAAAAAAATGTCTTTTTCATCGCAGTAATATTTGTATCAAATTTGTTGCTCAGTTGAACAGTGATTCTGCACTATGATCTACTGTTGGTTTCTTCAGATCGAGGAAACATAAATAATTTAGTAATCCTCCTGATTTATGAGTTCAGGGACCACTTAATAGGATGATTCTGACTGTTCCAAAACCGAGAACGTCATGAGTTTTATTTCTCTAGATAGAAAACAAAAGGAGTATAATTTAAACATGTGTTAGTTGTTAAGGTAAAACAAGTTAAAAGTTTTAAAATAAAAAAAAAACTTGCATCAATATTTCTTTAAAATTACATTCATTTTTATTTTAGTTTTTGAAATTATTATGCAGTTCAGATTTTATCTATGTACACCTAAGAAAGAAAAACCTTTGGGATTTGTGTTTTGAAACCTATCTTCAAATCTTTAAACTTATTCACAGACCCAGCAAGGATAGTTACGACCTGGAGGCAAAGTCTGCTGCAGACCAACCTGTTGCCCCAGTTGCCTCCCTTCACAATCTGGGTATTTAGCCTCCCCTCTTATTCCACACATGTGCTATTGAAAGGAAAATGGGAGGGCTTGTTTTTTTTATTGTCCTTTCTTTGGAAAGAAATGGTTTCATGAAATGCCTTTGACAGGAAGAAAACATTCTTCTTTCTCTAAATTCACTTAAAAAGTTATACAAATGTATCATGTGCAGCGTAATTCTTCTGACAAGACTTTCTTTCTTGTTCTTGTCTTTAAAGAGAGGACAATTAAATTTCTCTTTGAAGTAAGAGAAAACATTCATTCAATAAGTATCTGATAACACCTGAGTCTTTGGATTATTGATACTTGAATTTCACAGTTCCGTAGCTTGGATAGTTTAGTATCAATCAAAAGAAATGGTTTATATCAGTCATAAGTAGTTCATATTTTTAAAAAATGCATTTGTAATTTTTGATGGAAATAACACTATAATTATTGATGTTTTGAGGAAATAGTATGATGATATTTGAAACTTTCTAAAAAGCAAATTTCTTTTGAAACGAAAATAAATGTATCTCAAGGTGTAATTCTTGTCCCTCTGTTATGTAAATAATTGAATGATTTGTATTATGAATTAAAGCAAAAGATATTTCTTTAAATTTAGATGTGCCCCATTGTAATAACTCTACCCCTGATGCTAATTCCCTGATATTATAAAAAATACTTTATTCTTTCTGTACTGCAGGTAATACCTGCTTCCTGAATTGTATGCTTCAGATCTTGCGTTACACACCAAGCTTTCTCTCTGGCCTGGCTGCTCTCAAAGACGAAATAACCTCCCTGGAGGATGCACTGGTAAAAGAAGAAGATGAAGAAAAAAAAATCTTCCATTTTAATTGTTAGCAATAACTATCTGGATTCACCTTCATCAAGATGTGCACAAATATTTCCTCTTACAGACCAAATCTATAACTTCTTACAAAATATTGTGAAACCTAGTATGCTGTGCAAATTCATCTATATAATACTTGATTGGATTTAAAAAAAAAATTCTTATTCTGTCATTTTATAATTTTAATTAAATGATATTGTAAGCTAAATTTTCATTAATAATTAAACCTTTTTTTTATTCTATTGTTCACCTTGAAAAGGATAAAATTGAGGACAGTGACACTGAGAGTTCACTAGGCGTTGACACAAGACGCACATGGCGTGTGGTGAAGGACATTCACTGGGTAAGATGGTGCTAAATGCTAACTTACATTTACAATTTGAAATTAAAAGACAGGATGATATAGCTCTAATACTGTCAAAAGCCATTTTAATTGAATAAAGAAATAAATAATATGTGCATCGAGTTATGCTTTAAATATCAATCACTTTGTAAGTTTCTATTGTTGCTTTTGATGTTAATGAAAGAGCAAATAAATTCTTTTGTTGTTTTTAACTGCTAAGAGTTCGAGAGTAATATGTTCATGCTTTTTGCACCTGAACCACTCGTCAAAGTTGATATTAATTTTTCACAATAAAACTGATTTTATTGTTTTTTGTTCATGATATGCTTTGTTTGGAAGAAGTGAATGTAGATAATCCCAGTGGGTTCAAACTGTATTCAGAAACTTAATGACGTACCTGAAGTTCAGAATTTTGGCATAAAATATGACTACCTGAACTGCATTTTTATTTTGACAGATGTACCACAAGATGGATCAGAAAGAAGTCTGGTACAATAGCAACCCCACATCAGACTCATCTCACATGGCAGTGCGACCAGCAACTGTCTTAAACAGCATAAGGTACTTGGGATGAACTTTTATTGATAATTTCAGGGGTCACAATTACCCGTGTATCAGCGGAAAATCTGCAGTTGGAAAAATTTCCCATTTTAGAACTGAATTTTTTCCTTGATGAGAAATGCTTTGGTGGAGATAAGCATGTAAATGAATGATAAGTCAGATCAATCAGGAAGTCTGTAGAATTGAATCCAAGGCATATACAGTGATACTATAGAGCATTGCCTAATAAAAAGGCATAGGGAAAGAGAGATTGTGGACTCTCGATGAGAATGTTTTGCTGTAAAGATGCCAAATTTCTGGATAAATCTGGAAAGTCCAAACCCAAGTCTGGTAATTTTTTCAGGTTACAACCTTATGTAATGGCAATTTTTACTGTTCCTGATTCTGTTTCTTTTTTTTATCTTTATCCGGTCCTAGCGTGAAGCACAGGAATACTAGTTCAAGATGCAAAGTGTCAATCCTATGTCAATCAAAAATATTAAAGTGAACTGATCTGCTTGCTGTTCGCAGAGAGCTCAACCCGATGTTTGAAGGCAACTTCCAGCATGACGCCCAGGAGTTGCTTCGCTGCCTGCTCTGCTACATGGAGGATGCCGAGAGAGACATTCAGAAAATGAAGAATAAAATTTTGGTCAAAGCGGATCCTGACATGGAAGAATCAACATCCATGGACTCGGAGACAGAAGCTGTGAAAATAAGTAATAGGAGTTCAATAATTTCTACAAAAACTGACGTTTGCAAGGTAGAAGCCGTCAGTGATTGCTGTGAAACAAATTCAACGGAGGATAACATTGATAAAGGAGAGCGAGAAACTGAGGGTCTCTCTCAACAGAATGACTCGGAGAAGCCAAGAAAACAGTTCAAGCTGAAAGGTGGCGCACCACCTACCAGGACTGCCAAGAAAAAAGCTGCACAAAATGGTTCAGTTATCAAGGAAGTTGAAAATAGTGATTGCAAGAAGAAGAAAATGAGTAATAGACAGAATGTTGCAAAATCTGAACTGAATGGCATTGACGGTGTGAAAAAAAGAGGATTTGATCAAAGTGTGGAGGCAAAAGTCCATAGAGGAGTAAAGAGAAAGAGGAGCAGTTCAAGGTCAACAAACAAACAAAATAATGGTGAGGACTGCGTCGATGGAGGGAGTCTGGTAGAGGCTGTTGAAGAAACCAAGCAAAAAGAAGAGTCAACAGCATTAGCTTCGGTCTTCAAGAACAGCATGGTAGTCACCAAGAAGAAAATTGAAGGAAATGGGCAGAACATAGTTAGCTTCTTCAAAAAAGTTAAAGCCAGACTTGTTCCAAGTACTGGTCCAGCTGTTGATCTTTCAGCTTTGAGTAAAGAAGACGAGATAGATGATGCAAAAACTGCATCCTCCAGCCAATCTGAGTTGAGTGTTACAACAAAACAGCAACCAAAACAATTAAAACGAATGGGAATGACAGGCTTTGTGTTCATACAGTCTAATCCAAGTTTAGAGACATGCACAAATGAGGTAAAGAAAACTGAGGATAATGATGATGATGACTCTGACTGTATGGTTATAGAAGATGGTGAGGATTGCAAAATACTTTCTTCAAACAGTTGCTGTGAACTCAAAGTAGCAAAGCATGAAGAAAATGGTATAAACTCATCTTCAGGAACCTCTTATTCTTTTTCACAAGCTGTGGATCAAGCCAACAACTCTAGCAATAAATCCCCTGATAGGCTGGCAGCTGTTTGCAGCACCTCAAAAAGTGTTAAATCACTTCACTCCCTGGAGGACGAAATCACACCGGCAGTGGAACATGAGCTTGGCTTGGACATCGAGTCTACGATCAACTCTGTAACCAGGAAGTATTATTCCTCATTGTCAAGACCTGAACTGAACCAGGCAGCATCTTCACAGTTGTCTGAAGCTCATGGCAAGAGCTCTGACTTGATGGAGGACGTCCCTGGAGAATCTGTAGAGGATTCAATGCAAAAGCAAACGTCACCTTCTCCTGTTTGCTCCCTCACACCCGGTAAAGATGTAATCATCCACTCTCCTACCAAAGCAGACATGAAGAGACCTGGCAGTTCTGACTTGAGGCCTTCAAAAGTTGTCAAAGCTATCCAATTTGAGTTGGCAAAAGACTTGTCGGATTCTAATGCTAGAAGCTCAGCATTTGAAACAGATGTAAATGTCATGGATTTTTTACCTAGGAGTGCTAGGCTAGTAACGGATTCTAAGACTGCAGGGAAACTTAGAAACCATCTCCTCAACTTGGATGATGACGGGATCAGCACAAGATCCTATAGGTCAGCCCCCAGCACCCCAGTTTGTGATTCTAGTAAGACTAAGTCAAGGCTTGCAGCAAAAATGGGCAAGGCCGAAGGTAAAGCAGCGACCATATTTAAAGATTTATTCGTATCTTCGAATGACGTGGGAGAAAGAGAGCTAGCACCAGTGAAGATTGAACTGAAGAGATGTGATTGGCTTGGTGTGAGCCCAGTGAAGTCGGTGAGTGCTGCATCAGCTATCAGAAATCTCCGATGGCAGGAGAAGCAGCCTTTAGCTGGCTCGGGAAAAGGAACATCAGGGGTCAAGCGGAGCCTTCTTAAAGACCTTGACCTGTTTGGTATTAAAGAAAGCATAAGTCAAGAATCTGATGTAGAAACGAGAAACCACACCATATCAAATCATGTTCAGCAAAGCTTGGATAAAACCCACCAACCTTCTGATGGATGTGAAGATCAGTTGTCAAATCCAAGTTGTGGTACTGAGAAAAGTAAGAGGAGGTCATCTAGAACATTGAAACAGCACCGAGTTTGTGAGAGAAATTACTCGTTCTCGGTGAAGTTTGCTCAGTCTGTAAAAGACTGTACAAAAAACGATCCTAAGACAGCCGTTCAACCTAACTGTAGATCACCTGTAGCCTCTCGTGATATTCGCACCATGTTGATGCAGCCTCAAGGAAGCAATACACCTAATGTGTCCAAGGAGATTAGCTGCCCACCAGGACTGAAACTGAAATCGTTGTCTGTGTCAGTAGACAAGTGTGACTGGATGCTTGCCTCACCTACTGTGGCTACACCATCCCTTCGTCATTGGCAGCCTGTCTCTGTTCAGCAGAAGAAAATGATCAATGGGAAGGTCAAGGTGAAACGTTTTAGTCGCAAGGCAGGGAGCAAACCAAATATTGAGGTCAACTCCTCACTGGGCAGCAACCAGCAACACCTGGACTCTCAGCCTGACAGCAAAGAAGGTGAGCATGTGGGTATGTGTGTGTGTGTGTGTCTCTCAGCCTGACAGCAAAGAAGGTGAGCATGTGGGTATGTGTGTGTGTGTCTCTCTCAGCCTGACAGCAAAGAAGGTGAGCATGTGGGTATGTGTGTGTCTCTCTCTTTCTCAGCCTGACAGCAAAGAAGGTGAGCATGTGGGTATGTGTGTGTGTGTCTCTCTCTCTCTCAGCCTGACAGCAAAGAGGGTGAGCATGTGGGTATGTGTGTGTGTGTGTCTCTCTCAGCCTGACAGCAAAGAAGGTGAGCATGTGGGTATGTGTGTGTGTCTCTCTCTCAGCCTGACAGCAAAGAAGGTGAGCATGTGGGTATGTGTGTGTGCCTCTCTCAGCCTGACAGCAAAGAAGGTGAGCATGTGGGTATGTGTGTGTGTGTGTGTGTCTCTCTCAGCCTGACAGCAAAGAAGGTGAGCATGTGGGTGTGTGTGTGTCTCTCTCTCTCAGCCTGACAGCAAAGAAGGTGAGCATGTGGGTATGTGTGTGTGTGTCTCTCTCTCTCAGCCTGACAGCAAAGAAGGTGAGCATGTGGGTATGTGTGTATGTGTCTCTCTCAGCCTGACAGCAAAGAAGGTGAGCATGTGGGTATGTGTGTGTGTGTGTGTCTCTCTCAGCCTGACAGCAAAGAAGGTGAGCATGTGGGTATGTGTGTGTGTCTCTCTCTCAGCCTGACAGCAAAGAAGGTGAGCATGTGGGTATGTGTGTGTGTGTGTCTCTCTCTCTCTCTCTCTCTCTCTCTCTCTCTCTCTCTCTCTCTCTCTCAGCCTGACAGCAAAGAAGGTGAGCATGTGGGTATGTGTGTGTGTGTCTCTCTCAGCCTGACAGCAAAGAAGGTGAGCATGTGGGTGTGTGTGTGTCTCTCTTTCTCAGCCTGACAGCAAAGAAGGTGAGCATGTGGGTGTGTGTGTGTCTCTCTCTCTCAGCCTGACAGCAAAGAAGGTGAGCATGTGGATATGTGTGTGTGTGTCTCTCTCTTTCTCAGCCTGACAGCAAAGAAGGTGAGCATTTGGGTATGTGTGTGTGCCTCTCTCAGCCTGACAGCAAAGAAGGTGAGCATGTGGGTATGTGTGTGTGTGTGTCTCTCTCAGCCTGACAGCAAAGAAGGTGAGCATGTGGGTGTGTGTGTGTCTCTCTCTCAGCCTGACAGCAAAGAAGGTGAGCATGTGGGTATGTGTGTGTGTGTGTCTCTCTCAGCCTGACAGCAAAGAAGGTGAGCATGTGGGTGTGTGTGTGTCTCTCTTTCTCAGCCTGACAGCAAAGAAGGTGAGCATGTGGGTATGTGTGTGTGTCTCTCTCTCTCTCTCAGCCTGACAGCAAAGAGGGTGAGCATGTGGGTATGTGTGTGTGTGTGTGTCTCTCTCTCTCTCTCAGCCTGACAGCAAAGAAGGTGAGCATGTGGGTATGTGTGTGTGTGTCTCTCAGCCTGACAGCAAAGAAGGTAAGCATGTGAGTATGTGTGTGTGTGTCTCTCTCAGCCACAGTAAATGTGGAAACGTTAGTTATATGTTAAATTTATAGTAGTTTTGTTTCTTTTTTTTTGTCCGGTAGTTTCTAAAAGTTGTGTGCCTTCTCTCTGTCTCTCTCTCTCTATATATATATATTTCTCTTATTAAATTTAATATATATATATATATATATATCTGTCTGTCAATCTAAGTTTCTAAACTACTGAAATATTCCCTTTCAAAATACAAGTTGTATTGTTTTCAGCACAAACGTTCATTTGGAAAAAAATTTGTGCATACCAGCAGTGGTTTTTAGTTTCCCGTCACATATGTCCTTAACTCGCTTTATTTCTTTTGCAAGTATGGGGCTGCTAAGAAATGCTGGGGAAAAAAAAGTAATATTAAATGGCACACAAAGTGTGAAAAATGCTAAATGCAATGCGCCTATTTGAAACATGCGATAAGTTGATTTATGATACTGACTGTTGCTCTCTGACTTTCTAGTATATAATCTATCTTTTATAGTTTACCTGTTTGCTAGGTTTGGTTTGTGATGAATTTATCAACATGATAAAGCACTCAGTTGGGAATTCATGTGAACAATCATTTTGTCTTTTGATTTTAAAAATCATTGAGAAGCATACTATAAGCTTTTTTGTTGTTCAAATAGAAGCAAATTGTTGAAAAAGCTCAATATAAACTTTTTTGGTGAATCACCATCTCTTTCTTGCTTTCAGTTTGGAAATGTCAGTCAACATGTCCTTTGATAGAGCGCTTGTTCGGTGGAACCATGGTGCACCTAACTCGATGTCTTGAGTGTGAGAGAGGTCGCGACAGGAAAGAGTCATTCCTGGATATCAGCATCGCTGTGAAGCATCTTAAAGATGCTGATGATGACAGTCCAGGAGAAGAAGACGAAGGTGAGCTCAACTCCAACCCTACCAAGTTAGGACAGAATTTTATTCTGAGACTCTTTCAGCCTGCTTTGAGATTCATTACTGGTCTTTGGACTGATTAACATTTCTCTCTCTCTGATATTTTTTTTGTTTTTAAATTAAAATTCAATCCATTTACGTCAGTGACTGAAAAAAGAAGGAAGATGTATATTTATGAATTGGAAATAACTTTTAAGCTATTGCCCTTTTTTTATGTACTCATGCTTACATTTTGTTACTGTGTCACCTATTTTAAATGTCCAGACAATGTGGATTATATAATAATATAAAATGTCTTCACCAATATTTTTTGTTACATGAGCTTTTTCAATACCTGGCAGCGTCTCTGGTCATCAGCTTTTGTCGTACTCATTATCAAACTAAAGTGAAGAGGGCAAATTGAGAAGTGGAAAAGTGTTTTATCCCTTGATTATTTGATAGATTCTACTTCTTTGTCTGACTGTTTCGTTTTAAGAGGAAATTTTTGTTATGTGGAAGATTGTAAAGAGTGTTGCTGTCGTTCACATTGTGATTAACACCTGGATATTTCAGGCTTTAGATATAGGCATTTTTTTCAAAATTTCAACACTTTTTTTTGGTTTAGAGAAAACAAATTCGATGTATTCTCCACAATAATGGAAAGAAGACTTTTGTTTGGTAGATTGTTGGTATTCAATCACTTGCATTGCCATTTGACATACCTGCTTGGCATTCTTGTCTCTTTTTTTCTTAGCAATTCACAATATTTAGTGCTCATCAGCAAATTTTAATGATATGGCGTACTATGATACTTGAGGCATATTTGGCAGCTCTTGAACACTTCAAAAAGACGAGCAGCTGTTCTTGTTTCTCTTGAAGTGCTTTTGGCCTGAAAACAGTTAAGATTAATACAACATTAAGTACACTAACCTACAACCTCCATCAGATGAATCCGGGCTTCCTGCGAAATCGTCGTCCTGCCTGGCTTCCCTCATACACTCCTCCTCCAGTGTGGAGAGGCTGCGAGACAGCAACAAATACTGGTGCGAAGAGTGCCTGCATCATGTGGAGGCAGAGAGGTCGTGCCACTACTTGGATCTGCCACAGATTCTCTCCCTTCACCTCAAGCGGTTCAGCACCAACTCGGGGTGCGGTAACTCTGCTTGACTACAGCGGTCATAGGCCTTACATTTGGCTTAGCTTATGTCACATGAAATTTGGGTGGTAGTATATTATGATAGATAAAGAAGTGTGGAAGTATGGTATACAGTTGGCACAAGATATGTATTTTTTGCATTGAAAAAATTTTTCCCGTTTTTTTTAATGCCACTTTGCACATTATTCAATAACCTGTGCCAGTGAAAAAAATTCTATAGTGCAGTGATGGTGGCTCAAATCAAGATGATATCCAAACTGAGAAGAGCCTTGTCTTGTATTAAAAAATTCTCTGGGCGCACTCAATTATATTGCCAGACTAGAAAGGGAAAAATGATTAAAATTGAGAAAACCATCACTGTATTTTAAAAGCTTTCATAGATTGACAAAAACATTTACCCTTTGAATTTTTCTTGACTTTATACACAAAATCTAAATGAAATTCAGGAAACTTTAAAAGAGAGCCCCTGAGTTTTTTTTTTTTTTTTTTTTTTCCAACCTTAATCATCGGGGCAATAAATACTTCCGACTCAACAGCTTTTCGATTCTATCAATGTATTTCATCTTGCAGCTTGTTTGGAGGACTGACCAAGCTAAATGATAAAGTTGATATACCAGAGGAACTGCGGTGTCTGCGACATGGCTGTGGTGACTCTTGCAGCATCCCCGGTCACAGGTTAGTGAATACCTGAACAAAGAGATACCTGGTCATTTGTTTCCCACAAATATTATGATGTTAATATGCCAGATTGAATTGTCTGTTGAGGCCGTCTTTCTTCCCTTTGTGAAATTTTGTTAGACTTGAACCTTTTTCTACTAGACAACCATTTTGCATACTTCATTGGTTTGTTATAACAACAGTACATTCTGTTTGTATTTAGCAATGATAAGTAATTTTTTTTTATGGCCTTTACCCCTCATTCTTGCGTAAATGTGAACATATTTTCCAACTGTATACCGGTAACTTGATGTGAAGATTTGTTGATGTTGCTGCTCATTTTTTTTATTCCAATCTGGTTTTCCAGCTACCGCTTGTTTGCCCTGGCCACCCATTCAGGCACGAGTATTCTGCATGGCCACTACAGAGCTTTCGTCAAAGTCCAGCCCTGGGTCAGTCCCGGTGTGTTCCACAACCTGGTGTCATATCATACCAGCGGCAACAACATTGGTGATGGTGGGAGCCCAAGTGGGGCTGCTGAATCTTGGTTATCAACCGGTGACGCTCATGTATCCTCATTACCCTCCCCTAGCTTCACCAATCAAAGTCAATACGCATCGCCCATATCGCGTTTAGGAGGAGACATGTATAGCCCGATCACACCTGAAGACAAAGATGGAAATGAAAGTAGGCTCAAACTTTTTTCATCATCGGCTGTGCCAAACCCACAAAAGGGGTCAAATGCAAACGAAAATCCTGTCAAAGATGGATCTAGCTTTTCTTCTAGGAGGATAACAGAGTTTTTTGGCTCCAACACATCTGTTGGCGCCAGACCTGAGAGCGGAGAACGCTCTGCAGATTTTTATA
Source organism: Elysia crispata (assembly GCA_033675545.1). Lineage (NCBI taxonomy): Eukaryota > Metazoa > Mollusca > Gastropoda > Plakobranchidae > Elysia > Elysia crispata. The sequence goes on from JAWDGP010003436.1 coordinate 168,414, forward strand.
CTGTCTCATCCTCACAAAAGCCTGCAGCATCTAGCACCAAACAAGATTTATCTCACAGTTATAAAGCTAGAAAAATGTCTTCCATAAACAAAGATGCTGATAGTAGCAGAAATTTAAGCACAAGAACAGAAAATGGCTGTTTCAAGCCTGAAATCAAGAATTGTGATAAGGAAAATATAAGTGATAATACAGACAAAGGGGAGTCTACAGACATGAAAATCCCAAGCTGTTTCTGGCTAGAGTGTGATGACGAATGTGTACGGGTGATGGAGGAGGAGGAATTTGGTAAAAAGCTCAGGGAGGAAGAAGGGGCATTGCTTGGGACGCCGTATCTTCTCTTCTATCATGCTCAAGGGTTGAGACCTTCCTATTCGTAGTCCAGTGTCAGTACCGGAGAGAATCTCAGGCCTCGGCATAAATATTCCCTGGGGGACTGTAGGCGGCAGCTTGCTTCATCAGATAATAAAAAATATCAGAACAAGGACTGAGAAACTGCACCATAGGTGAAAGCCAGTTTCAGGTGAACTTAATAGTGGAAGTGATTTGCTTTAGCTTGTTCGGTCTGCCATGAAGTCCCTAATTTGTTATCCACACTTTTATTATCAGGTAGTTAGGACCAATATTCTGTGATGTCCTGTTGATTATTGCCCTCAGTAGTTTCTATATTCTCTTGATATGTAATCACAGAACTTGTAAGTAGGAGCAGATCTGCAACCTGTGTCAAGAAAATTAGTCCCAGATAACGCGTATGAATCAAAATCTGTTACAATTTGTGCCTGAATTGTCCCAAGTTTAAATTCTAATTGGGACTGTAAACTGAAATTAAACCTTTGACATTTTGTGTTGAGCAGCAGTAATTCTGCCTTTTGAAAAATTGCCCTTCAATTTTGGTTGTAAGTCAGGCTGATGAGTCAGCAATTGTTTGTCAATGCCTTGATTCATATTACAGTAAGAGGAATCAACTATCCCAGGAAACTATTATGATCAAGGTAATTCATCCATCTCTGTTTGGAATCTCATACTGTTCTGCAATGTTACTGATATTGAAGTTGCATAAACTTGAGTGGTTTTGATTTGTAGATATGATATAGTTTTTTCCTTATTTTTTTTTTTAATCTTAGATTTGAAACTCTCATTTTAAAAACTCGGCTCAAGTAGCACTTTTCCATTTCTAGTCAAGGGTAATGAGTGTGGCAAGTTGTCAGGGGTGAATAGTCTGAAGCACCCTGTAAAACTTTTGATACAAAAGCAAACATGAAAGAAAAATTTGTTTGTATGTATTCCTTCTCTGATGGTGTGTTTCATTAGGATATTAAGATTTTTTTTAATCTCTCACTCAGCTTGTTTAGAATTGGGGTCAAACAAATGTTGAAAAGCATGATTTTTGTTTTCTGAATGTGCAAAGGAAAGTGCAGGTAATTCTTACAAAATTCTTACAGATATAATGAATATTTGGGCATCACAGTCCAATAATATCAAATTAAAGTAACAAAAAGTGCTTTTTAATTTATTTTCGATTGAATTAGTATTTCATGCTTTTGAGTTTTTCCTCTCAATATCAAATTGTATGATTAAATGTGCCCTGCAGTTAATCTTTTCATGTCTTAGAAGTCAGCAACTTACACAGCCACTCTAGACATAACCAAACAGCTCTTAGTGTTATGGGAGAAATGAGAAAAGAAACAAAAAATTACAGAACTAGAAGTTTTTTTCCCCGTCAGACCCTAAATTATTTAAGATTGCTTCATAACTTACCAACAGCAGTGCTCTGATTTTCAAGTTTGCATGTTATTGGCTCGAATGATAGCTATCAGTACTAATATTAAGCTTAGGGTCTCAATGATTCAGTATTGCCCTGTCTGCAACTGGGAAAAAAAAAGCCTGAGATTTGTTTCTGTGGATGAGGATTAAAGAACAGATGGATACCTGGTGATTTTTGTCAGCTTTAGACAAGGAGGCAGGCGCAAAGAGTTAAAACACTTCTCTGAAATTCAAATTCAAAGAGTACACCTCGGACTCAACCAACTAGTTCGGACATTTTTGAAAGTTCGATGAATGCAAGGTTTGTTGGAGCTATGACAAGGCAATGAACTAGGGAAGTAACCAACCAAAGTGAAATTACCACATAGTTATCTCCCTTGTTTTTAATCAACTCACCACGTGTCTATAAAGCCACTCTGCACCCTTCCCACCAAGTTACTGCCTCTTTGGCTCTTTGATTCTGTATCATGATCCTCCCATTCATTTGCTGCCGCTCCCTGCCCCCTTCTTCATCTCTTTTTATTGTCTTCTCCCTGCATGTCAATACTTTGCTTTCCCCTACCCCTAAAATTACTATGGCATAATCATGTAGCCCACACATTGGGTGCCCAACACCTTTGCATTTCAAGCATTTCTTAGAGGCCACAGGGGACCTTTTGATTGAATTTCAACTACAGCGTTTTATAGTGGATTTACCAGTACTCACAGTTCGTTGAATCCAAGGACGAGTCTGAGATTAGTTCATTTGATGCAAGAGAGTCAAAGGTGTAAAAAAAATGAGTATACACTGTTTGTTGACTACAAGGTGTTCTGTGCATCTGGGTTCGTTGGATTCGAGGTGTACTGTATTTTGTTGACCCGAAGAATACTGAAATTTTGCACCATCATACCTTTTGTCAACTATATCTTTTATCAAGAGTTTTTCAGATCCTCAACTACTTTGAGCTAAGGCCCACCCAAGGCAAATTTGCAAAATACCTAAAACTCAAGTGAAATTTGTAACTTGTGCCTGTTTCACGCTCTCTGTTTTATGTATTCCATCATGTAATCACAAGTTGTGTATAAATAACTTTGTTATCAAAAAGCAATAATTGTTCCTTGCCACCTTTCAAAGTTCAATACATTGAAGTTGAAATAGGCAGCTATGGAGTAGAACTCTTGTAGCAAGGCTCTTGCTTCAATTAGTGAAGCATTTCTTACGCCTACAAAAAATGAATAATGTAATGATTTTGTTTTGACTGTTGCCTCCACATTACATCTCTGTATGCACACTTCTCTATTTCTCAGGCAGCCATGTTGATTATTATTTCCCATCTTCAACTCTGAATGCATGACTGTGAGGCTGCTTAAATTTGTTGTCAAGATTTTATAACCAGAATTGTGTGGTGTTTGAAAACTGCTGACTCAAGTATGCAAAACTATCATAATTTGTGTAATAGTAGATAGTGCAATCTTTATTTAAGGACATTGATTTTAGTATTGCAACAGTATAGTGTACAAATGAACACGGCCAATGTTTGAGAAAAAACAGAACATTTGTTTACAATGCAGGTGTTTTCATCTAGTAGAACTCAGCTAGAAATCGAACTATGCCAGGAATAAAGCTGGAGACGGAACGTCATGTGCCTGTGTCGACTGAACATTATTGAAACTACAACAATCTAAGCCCTATGGGTTGCAAGCCTTTCGGAGACTATAAACGATAGATAAATACACGTACATGTGTTTCCTTTCACCATTTTGTCTATACAGTCAATATAACTTTAAAGACTTTTTTTACAAATATTTTCTTGTGTGATAATGGGTGATTTTTTTATCTTGACCTGTGATTCACTGCATTCTAAAAGTTGTAGAACTTGAATACATGTCTGGGATATTAACAGTATTTATTTTATTTTTAGCTCACTAGTTAGGCAGCTTTCATCAGAGACTTAGAAATCACAGCACACTGATGGATCTTAGACTTTTTTTTGTGCAAACGGGTGTGAAAATAAAACACTTACCTCTTTTGTTGCTAAGTTCCGGAGATTGTATTGTATTTCAGTAATTTTTAGGGTTCTTTTTTATAATTCTTGTCAATATTCAAATTAACATAATTATTTTACATTGCAATAAATCTTGGGTGTAATATTTTAATCCATTTTTGTTATAGAAATGACAAATAAAAATATAATGTCTCACCTGTTTAGAATTTGAGTCTGTTATCTTGTCTGTTTGTGAGTTGAGGCTGAGTGGGAACACACAACACTCATCAGTTGTGTTATTTGTGGATTAGGCTCTATCTCTTTACTCTCTTTGTCCATCTTTCTATGTTTTTTTTTCCCTCTCATTCTTTGCGTCCTTCTGTTCTATCTGTCTTTCTCCCTCTGCCTGGCTCTCTTGAACGAATATAGTAAAAAAAAAAAAGATTAAGGGTAATAATAGTGACTCCCCTTCCTCTTCCAACACTAGATCTAGTAGTAGTAGTAGAGTACTCTTACAGCTGCCCCTGGCCCTCTAGTTTTATGATAGTTCTACGGTGAGCGGGCCTGGTATTGTCTTGGCAAAGCATCGAGTTGAATAGACTTTAGAGTCACTTTGTGAGTGATTCTGCTATTCTACAACTGACCTCTACTATTACTATACTACCACCACCACCACCACCACCACCACTACTACTACTACTACTACTCCTACTACTACTACTACTACTACTACTACTACTACTACTACTACTACTACTACTACTACTACTACTACTACTACTACTACATGTACTACTACTACTACTACTACTACTACTACTACTACTACTACTACTACTACTACTACTCCTACTACTACTACTACTACTACTACTACTACTACCACCACCACCACCATCATCACTACTACTACTACGATTAGCACCAATAATATTACTACTGTTAAAATTATTGACACTAATGTAGCAGCTTTCACACATCTCAGTTCGCTTCATCGATCTAATCCTGGCAATAATAAAGCGTTGCGACCTAGAAATATTTCCTCGGTGTATCTACCAGCTGTTACCCCCTAAACCGTCTCCACCCTCCTCCTCCACACTTAATCATTCACTTCCTCCCCCCCCCCCCCCTCCGGCTTCTCTTTCCGCTCACAGATCTTATTTTACCCCCACAGACTCACTCCGTGACACGTGCGGGCTGTACTAGACTCTGTCGACCCTGACTGCCCAGATCTATACAATGCACTAGATCTTAATCCCAATGGCTTGGACCGATGTAGGCCTGCTCCTCTCATTACTAGCGAAACAGTTTTCAATCTGCTGCGTCCAATAGTTTCAGATAAAATATCACTTCTTCAGTTCTACCACTCAGTTTGAAATCATTCCATCTACAGCGAAAATCTATTGAATAAGATTTGTTTGTTTCAAATTAATTTTTTTTGTTTTGAACTATTATAAAAGATAAAATAGATACAAAATTGACAATGAATTTACGAAGGAAAGTATACAATTCTGGATAATACTTGTAGACAAGTTTCTTCGACATTAAAATGAGTTTATATCTCAGCTTTTTGGACTTAATTTAATATGCCTGATTGTTATACAAAAGGAATCTTTGTGAAGAAAGTATGGGATAAACTACACAGATTTATAGAGAGCTAAACTGAAGTATTGGAAGGATGTTTTGTGAATTCTTGGATAGCGTTTATCCGTAACAGGTGAGTTGCTAAAACTAGCTAAAGCAGTGGGTGTCCTCCACTGATGGAGCTGATTATTATTTATATTCATCAAGTAATATCGTTTTATTATCTATGATATTCGTCCTCTGCTTCTGTATCAGGCTGCCTCACTGTTTGTCTGTCTGTCTGTTTGTCTATCCGACTGTCCCTTCCTTTCTGTCTACTTCTATCTATTTCTTCTGTGCCTGTCTCTGTCTCTGCCTCTATGTTCCTCTAACTGTCTCATTACATGCGAGTCCCTCTTCTACCTGTCTGTTCAACTCTCTTGTCTTTCTTGGTTTTCCTTTTATCTCTGTCTCTGTCTGTCTGTCTCTACCTCTCCCCCCACCCACCCCCCCTCTCTCTCTCACTCTCTCACTCTCTCACTGTCTCTTAGGCACATATTATGTACGATAATAAAAGGGGTAGAAGAAATCATTATTATTACATAAATAAAAAAGATGTAGGAGGGGAAAAATCGTAGGGGGGGGGGGGGGGAAGGTAGAGGAGGCGGTGGAGAAGGAAAAGAAGATGAAAAAATGCACGAGGGAGATGGAAGAAGAAGAAAATATTACAATCTGCATTGTACAATTTCAATATCATGCAGAAACCGACTTTGATCGTGAATTTACAAGAACCCAAGGCTTCTTTACATGTTAAATGTCAGGGCACACTTGACGTTTACAGCTGCCTGTTTCAAGAAATATTCAAAGCCCAAAAAAAAAAAAAAAAAAAAAATAACTTTAAACTCTGGCCTTTTGATTGGTTTAAAAGATATTTTATAATTCCGAGCTAATAATAAATTTTTCTTTTCATTGAAGAAGAGGAACAATACATCCTAATTCACATTGGAAGTTAAATATTGTCTTATTGGCTCAGCTAAGACACATTTTGTTTTGTTTGTTTCGTTTTTGTTTATTGTTTTTTTAAATCGACAGAAAATCTGGATTTTCAAAGTGTACAGCACCCATAACTTTATGAAAATTGTCAAAATAACTCTTGCTATTTGAGATGGGCTAAGAATACAAGCATTCACCTCGTATGAAATGTCAAGGCGCACTTAAAGTTTAAAGTTGTCTTTTTCTAGAATTTAAAAAAAATTTTGACCTTTTGACTGGTTTGGAAGGTATTTTATAACTCCTAGCTAGCAATAAATATTTCTTTTCATCGAAGAAGAGTTTGGAAATATCCTTAATTCACATTGGAACTTAAATTTTGGCTTCTTGGCTTAGACAAAAAGCAGGATTTTCTGTTGTATACGACAAAAAATCTGGTTTTCTGTGTCGCCAAAGCCCATAACATGCTGAAAATTGTCAAAATAACTTATGCAATTTGAAATGCGTCTTTGTTCTCAAGAATATAATTACTGCGTATAGGGGCTAGGGCTAGACCTAGCCGAAAATCTGTGCCGAAGAGTTTGTGATTGACAAACTGTATGTAGGACACTCAACTGTGGATGCATGGTTTATGCGTCATCTTCATAGCCGCATGCACAACTTCAGTCACAGAAGTTTGCAACCCCTGTTGAGAGAATAACTGAGAAGGAGTAATGAAAGAGAAAATCAGAGAGAGAGAGAGATGAATAGATAGATAGAGAGAGATAGATAGATAGATAGATAGATAAAGAGAGAGAGAGAGAGAGAGAGAGAGAGAGAGAGAGAGAGAGAGAGAGAGAGAGAGAGAGAGAGAGAGAGAGAGAGAGAGAGAGAGAGAGAGAGAGAGAGAGAGAGAGAGAGAGAGAGAGAGAGAGAGAGAGAGAGAGAGAGAGAGAGAGATATTGAAAGACAAAGAAAGAAACTGCTAGGCTGTAGAGAAAATATTTATTTACCTCATGGTATGTCATTTTACCGCTTATTTCCAACCTCTCAGGCAATCAAAGAGCTCGTGGCTTGAGCTTCTCTGTCAACATAAGGCGATGATCTTTCTAAACCTGTCAGGGTAGCGACACCACTGAGTCACCCCTAAACCCATCAATAAATGTCAGTCAGATCAAACAGTCACACTGACATCTTCGTCACCATCATCATCATCATCATCATTAGTAGCAACATACTCATCATAATCATCATCATCATCATCATCATTAGTAGCAACATACTCATCATAATCATCATCATCATCATCATCATTATAAGCAACATACTCATCATAATCATCATCATCATCACTATTAGCAACATACTCATCATAATCATCATTATCATCATTGTTAACATCATACTCATCCTAATAATCATCATCATCATTATTATTAGCAACATACTCATCATAATCATCATTATCATCATTATTAGCAACATGCTCATCATAATCATCATCATCATCATTATTAGCATCATACTCATCATCATCATCATTATCATCATTATTAGCATCATACTCATCATAATCATCATCATCATCATCATTATTAGCATCATACTCATCATCATCATTATTATTAGCATCATACTCATCATCATCATCATCATCATTATTATTAGCATCATACTCATCATCATCATCATCATCATTATTATTAGCATCATACTCATCAAAATCATCATCATCATCATTATTAGCATCATACTCATCCTAATCATCATCATCATCATCATCATCATTATTAGCAACATACTCATCCTCATCATCATCATCATCATCATCATCATTATTAGCATCATACTCATCATCATCATCATCATCATCATCATCATCATCATTATTAGCAACATACTCATCATCATCATCATCATCATCATTATTAGCAGCATACTCATCATAATCATCATCATCATCCATCATCATCATCATCATCATCATCATCATCATCATCATCATCATCATCATTATTAGCAACATACTCATCATCATCATCATCATCATCATCATGATCATCATCATCATCATTATTAGCATCATACTCATCATCATCATTATCATCATCATCATTATTAGCAACATACTCATCATCATCATCATCATCATCATCATTATTAGCATCATACTCATCATCATCATCATCATCATTATTAGCAACATACTCATCATCATCATTATTAGCATCATACTCATCATCATCATCATCATCATCATCATCATTATTAGCAACATACTCATCATCATCATCATCATCATCATCATTATTAGCAACATACTCATCATAATCATCATCATCATCATTATTAGCAAGATACTCATCATCATCATCATCATCATCATCATCATTATTAGCATCATACTCATCATCATCATTATCACCATTATCATTATTAGCAACATACTCATCATCAACATCATCATCATCATCATTATTAGCATCATACTCATCATCATCATCATCATCATTATTAGCAACATACTCATCATCATCATTATTAGCATCATACTCATCATCATCATCATCATCATCATCATCATCATCATCATTATTAGCATCATACTCATCATCATCATCATCATCATCATCATTATTAGCAACATACTCATCATCATCATCATCATCATCATCATTATTAGCAACATACTCATCATCATCATCATCATCATCATCATCATCATTATTAGCATCATACTCATCATCATCATCATCATCATCATCATCATCATCATCATCATTATTAGCAACATACTCATCATCATCATCATCATCATTATTAGCAACATACTCATCATAATCATCATCATCATCATTATTAGCAAGATACTCATCATCATCATCATCATCATCATCATCATTATTAGCATCATACTCATCATCATCATCATCATCATCATTATTAGCAACATACTCATCATCATCATCATCATCATTATTAGCAACATACTCATCATAATCATCATCATCATCATTATTAGCAAGATACTCATCATCATCATTATTAGCAACATACTCATCCCAATCACCTTCTTCCTCCTGCTCCTCCTCCTCATCTCTTCTTTTTCTTCCTTCTCCATTTTTAAAAGATTTTCTATTATCGTCACTGTCTTCTCATTTAAACGGATCTCTCATAAAACTGATAAGGACTTATGAGACTTTAAATCTGGTACGTAGCCTTGACTAGGATGGCGATAGATCAAGCTGATTTAAATGTATGAATGCTGAGCACAAGTCAATACAGACTGGCTATGCACTAATGTTGATAAGGTTTCAATCTGTCAGATTTACTATTGTGAAAGTTTGCAGCACTAATACGCAAGGTCGTAAGCATTCTGTTGACGCTAATTGGTTGGTTTAGAAATCATTGCGAAGATTAGTTTTAAAAGTAAGGGAAGTTGCACTCCTTGAGTTAGACTATAATTATAGAAGCTAGCTGAGGCTGCGGCTCTTTACGTCTTGACGAAGCTTCCACACGTCCTGCCACAGAGGCGACGGATGAATATCCCCGGCCCGCGAGGGGAAAGTTCGAGAAACATAACATGATGGTTGCTAATCTGACACGATGCGACCGACGTGTCTAGAGATCAAGGTAATAGAATAGCTGTGAGGTGAGAAGTGGCAGAGATCTAGTCATCTACATCTATAGGTTGACGGTCTGACACAGGGTGACGTCATTAGCACGGAGATGTCAGGGTTATAGAAGTTTAAACACGCGAAGAGAAAAAGAAAGACAGTGGAAGAAAAAAAGAAGTGGATGAAGAATGAAGAGGAGGAGGAGGAGGAGGAGAAGAAGAAGAAGAAGAAGAAGAAGAAGAAGATGATAATGATGAAAAAGAAGAAGATGATGATAATGAAGAAGAAGATGATGATGATGATGATGATGAAGAAGAATAAGAGACGAAGAAGAAAAGGGGTGAAGGGGGTGTTGATGAAAAGAGAAAAATAAGAGCAGAAGAACAAAAAGGAAAAAAAAAAGTATAGTTTGCATGAAGAAATCGAAGCTGGTATATATCGATGCAAATTCTTACATCAACACGTATATACAAACCGAGTAAAAAAAAAAATGAGCACATTATTTTCATATTTCGAGGATGAGCACTGCTCGTTCACGAAGTGGTGATCCGCGCATTTATTGCATCCTCCCATGGAGTGAAACTAAAATCTTACGAAATATCTAAAAACTACCTGATTGAATGAACGATAACGAAACGCAGGAATTGACACCCAAAGTTAACAAAAAAACTATGAATGGAAAAAATTGGGACAGGGTGTTTGCAGCTCGGTAGGTAACTCGAGAAGTTTGCAATGAATTGTCAATACATGCTACTATAGATAATTTTTTAAATGTGATGAGCTAACAGATTGGCTGAGAGGTAGATTACCATATACATTAACATAATTTTATGTTAACCTTAAGCGTCGGCACATATGTTTGAACAAAAACGGTGTAATAGTTTCTCTAAAGGGAACGAGAGAGAGAGAGAGAGAGAGAGAGAGAGAGAGAGAGAGAGAGAGAGAGAGAGAGAGAGAGAGAGAGAGAGAGAGAGAGAGAGAGAGAGAGAGAGAGAGAGAGAGAGAGAGAGAGAGAGAGAGAGAGAGAGAGAGAGAGAGACAGAGAGAGACAGAGAGAGAGAGAGACTTTTATTTCAGAGATGCAAATTAAATTGCGAGCTCTTACCGCTACTAACCCCTAATTCTACATCTTAAGCCTGTGGTTTAATCAAACACAACCGGGCGTAGATCTATATAAGCACGACTTCCCTCCAGCTCCCTTCTCCCCTCCCCAACTCATAATTTCGACCTCCCCCCAAACCGCCTCTCTTCTTTCAATAACGCGTGCTGGCCATGGCCCAGCCCAACACCTTCGGTTTACTCTGTCAAGAGATGTGCATAGATAGATCAGTCCCCCAATGAGTGACGCATGCGCTAATTATTCGTCGAGTGTCTCTGCCCTCCCTTCAATTCTTGAGGTAAGCTCATACTGGGAAGAGAGATAAATCTAGATCTAGACTCTAGGTCTGAGTGAACTGGCTGCCATCATAGCGCCCACTTTAGCTCAGCAGATTTGGAGGACGAGATGTTAAATCGTTCCTTTCCTCTACATTGAGATATTAGTTGCTTAGATTTCTTGATACATCACGGGACAGAAAACAACTGTTGATATTAACTTTGGCATGATTTAAATTTTCATTTTTAAAAAGAACTTCAGACATCGAGTTATTTCATTGAAGTAAGTCGATTTTTCACTTTCTTTTCTTGTTTAATAGGATCAAATCCTGCGTTTCATTAACAGCAGGCAGCATAATGGTACTTATTAGCATCACCACTATCACCACTACCATTATTATTATTATTATTATTATTATTATTATTATTATTATTATTATTATTATTATTATTATTATTATTATTATTATTATTTTCATTCGCAGTAATAGTAGTAGTAGTAGTAGTAGTAGTAGTAGTAGTAGTAGTAGTAGTAGTAGTAGTAGTAGTAGTAGTAGTAGTAGTAGTAGTAGTAGTAGTAGTAGTAGTAGTAGTAGATTCAAATTTAGATCTTGTGGAGGCAAATCTCTGGGTCAATAAATAATTAAAAAACTATGAGGACTCTTGCTCAACAATGGTTAGAGTAAGGCTTTAAGTGAGAAGGACTGAAAATGCCGACCATTGTGGAATTCGAACCATTTTCTATTTTGTCATGATTTGCACCCCTCCCTTCTCCCCCTTTTCCCCGCTGTGGCTTGATAAGTAGTAAATTTTTAAGGACTTGCAGACGAGACCTGGATACAAACTGTGAAGGAAGAATGACGAGGTTTAAGTTATGCATAAATTATGCAAAAACACTGAAATTGGAAATATATCAAGAGGAGATTAAATTAACCACTTCAGTATAATAATTATAATTGCATCCAACAATCAATGTAATAAAGGTTTGAATCTGACGAAATTGCGCTAAGATTTTTTCTCAACGTTTTATATTATTTATATAATTTACATCTTTAAGCCTTTATAGAGTAATGTGTCAGCAATGCACGCATCCTAAGAACGAGATTACTGAGTAACATTGAATCCTAAATGCCCAGCTCTAACTCTCGCCTTGCTAGTTCATATTCCTGCACTGAATTTGCGACGGTTTTGTTTGCTCGCTACAATATTAGGTTTTTAATTTACAAGCTGAGCTCACCCTGACTCCTGCTTGCATCCTCGTAATTCGACGTTTCTAAACATTATTATGCAGTTCTTATCCACCATACAGGGATTAACAAGTGACGGTTTTCTTGATCTCTTGATTAAACCACTAGAAAATCTTCCGCACACACCTGTTTAGATTAGACATCGAAGGCTTTTCTCGCAAAGCTGCTTTCAAATCTTTCAATAAGATCATATCAATTTTATTTGTCTTCAGTTTTATTGTTCTTTAATTACTGAATCTCTCAAACACACAAGTAAGTATAACTTTTTTTTCTTCTTTTTCTTTCACAGCTACGGCAGGTGAAAACTTTGTTGCTAAAAATGCTCGGAAAACAAAACGATCTTCATACAGATACATTGATTTACTGAACTATAAATAGCCGGTCATTGGTGACCGCGGCTGCGAGAGCAAAGGTCGCTTAAGAACAGTCAAGGACATCAACTCTCAATTTTTCTCATAATGAGTGGAGGAACCTCAGGTGACCATGACCCCGCCAAACACGTGATTCTCTACGTGAGAGCAGGCTGGGACGGCAAGGGTTACGGCGCATGTCCGTTCTGTCAACGTTTCTACATGGTCCTTGACCTCAAAGCAAAGAGGTCAGCTTTGACCTATGACATTATCACAGTCAATCCGGCCCATCCCACAGACGATTTCCGGAAGTTTGCCAACAGGCTTCCGGTACTGAAGCATATGAATGAGGTATGCAAATGTTTTGTCTTTAGCTAGAGATCAGGTGTACAAAGATGGCCAATGGGGACCAGTTAGACCAAATTTAATGTATAATAGAGCAATCATCGAAGAAAGAAAGAAGTATTTTTTAAAATAATTTTGATAGCGCCGCCTTCTAAAACATCTAAGTTACAGTCACAAAAACAAATCTAATGAGAGGAATTAGATACAAACTTTTTAAAGATGAATAGATGTTCATTAATCTCTGTTCATTAATTTCTGTTACGTTTGCAAACTTCAGGGCCCTCAACGAAAGAGGCCCTCTGGAAGAACAACACCAACAACAAAAAATAATTTTGTGATTTCATCATTCAATTTATGAAGTCTGCATCTTACGGCTGTATTTAAACACATTGTGAACTTACTACGGTAATGCATGGTTATTTAAAATCATCAGTGATAGAGACTGATGTAAAGGCAGCTCATTAGTGGTTAGAAGTAAGCTTTTAAACAAGAACAAAATTAACCCTTGTCTTTTATAGATTAAAGTCATCGAATTATAGTTGTGTCGACGCCCACCGCCTTACCACTAAAAGAAGCATAACTTACACCATTTCACCACCATTGATATTCCTTGTTGGTTTCTCCAAAGAGCATCGAGCTGAATAAAACTCCTGTGCTGGGTAATCAAATATCCATCATGGTCTGACATGGTTGAAGGATTTCATGATAAGGATTTACAAAAGGAGATCTAGAAATGGACTGGTTGATTTAATGAATTAAAGTAGGCCTATCGATCTCTGTTACTTTATTGCATTTTCTAAAGGCTCTTTCTTGTTAGTCGCCAATCTCCAACAGAACCATATTGCTTTAAAATTATCGCTTGATTGACAGACAATATTTCCCTTCAGTGTTTTATTTCATCTTCCTTCAGAAGGAAATCAGTATTGTATTTATTACAACCACAGCCATAGCGTAATTGTAACGAAATGATGTTTGTATGTTGCCAGGTGATCATGGACACTGAGGAGATCCAGAACTATCTGGACCAGATGTTTCCAGCACCAGACCTCCGCTACACCAACATGAACGCCCACACCGCCTGCCTCGACATCTTCTCCAAGTTCTCCTTCTTCATCAAGAACGTGTCGCACACGCCAGATCTGCTCCTCAAGGAGCTCTGCTACCTGGACTCCTTCCTGGCAGGCTCGGCCAACAAGTTCACCTGTGGAGACCACCTGACATACCTCGACTGCAATGTCCTCCCGAAACTACAGCATATCCGGGTCGCGTCCGAGGCATTCCAGGACTTCCAAATCCCGGCGGAGTTGTCTGCGCTTTGGCGATATTTGGGGAACGCGTACAAGGAGGACACTTTCCGGAAGACCTGCCCGTCCGACCAGGAGATTGTGCACCACTGGAGCGAGAAGAAAGAGACGGCGCCCCTACCAGAGAGGAAACATCGGCTGTACACCCTGGAAGCGACACCGAGGTTTTCGCTGGAGCTACCGAAATATGTAAATCGGAAGTGAGCATTTGGTTGCTTAAAGCTATCGTTATAGTCAATGGGAAATGAGCGCGGGGTCGCCTAGAACTAACAGGAAAGTCTATTGGAAATGAGCATAGTTATGATCACTTAAAGCTGCAGTGATAAGCTGAAAAAAATGAGGCGTATGAGGCTCCATAGTCACCTAGATTTACCTTGATATGTTCGTAGGAAGTGAGCAAATTATAGTTCTATAATACTACCATGATATGTCAATAGGAAGTGAGCTAATTATAGTCTCCTAGGACTACCGGGATATATCAATAGGAAGTGAGCAAATTATAGTCATATAACACTACTGTGATATGACAATCGGGATAAGTCAGTAGGAAGTGAGCATATGATGAAAGCCACCGGCATACGGCAACCAGAAGTTAGCAAAATGGTTACCTAGATCCTTTGTGATAATGATAGCAGTTAGATAGATGAAGCGAGAGAGAGAGAGAAAGAGAGAGAGAGAGAGAGAGAGAGAGAGAGAGAGAGAGAGAGAGAGAGAAAGAGAAAGAGAGGGAGAGAGAGAGAGAGAGAGAGAGAGAGAGAGAGAGAGAGAGAGAGAGAGAGAGAGAGAGAGAGAGAGAGAGAGAGAGAGAGAGAAAGAGAGAGAGAGAGAGATTGTGCGTGTTTTGTAATGAATGATATTCATCCGTGACTGATACGCCTTATGTTATAACAAATAAACTTATTCAACTCATTTAAATTGAAATACGCTGTAATCATCAGCATTATGATCTCCATAATTATGATCATCATCATCATCATCAGCATCTTCATCTTTCCTATAACTTCTATTCTTTGTTACTAAAATCACCACCATTATTGCATTCAATGTCATCTCTTCTTCATCATCATTATTATCAATATCATCATCATCATCATCATCATCATCATCATCATCATCATCATCATCATCACGATTCCAATCCCTACCGACATGACATTTTTTACCATCACCAAGTTAGGCCTTTACTTTCATGTCACTCAAACCATCTCCATTGCTGTATTTGTATTCCATTTAACATCATCATTATCTTAGTCATCATCATTTTACCTTAAATTTTATCACCATTGTCACCTATTATGGTTAAAGTTTTGTAAAGAAAAACGAATTGATAACAAGAATGCAATTCTGGAATTATGTTTTATTCTGAAGTTTTCACTTTGCTTGTAAACAGTTCAGATTCGTCTATACGCCAGCGATATGTTTTATAATATTTAAAATAATACTCGGTGAGTTTTAACTTTTCAAAGTTCATTGGATCCTAAGTGAGCCTTAAACATTTGGAAAAACACATTGTAATCCATGGTTACCTTTGATCTTGGTGAAAATGGTCTTTTTTTCTGTGATAGTCGAATACAATATAATGCATGATAAAGAGGAAAATTGTTACCTTAAAATTGGTTGGTTAAAAATGTGTGTGTGTTTTGTTTTTTAGTAACTGACGTTTCCAATTTGAATTCTTTTTCTCAAAAATAAAATATAAATCTTTCATAATTTATAATGATCTTTTTACATTGTTGCTTATAGATTTTTGATTCTGAGAAAGTGTTGGTCGGTAGGTGGCGAGCGAGACAGCTGAGTTGGTGCAGTTTTGGAGGGTAACCATGGGGAGTTGAAGGGTTCGATCCGCGCGACTTAACGGAGAGATTGGATCTGATGCAACCAGGCTCGTTGTTGTTTAGACGAAACATTACATCGGTGACGGTGAAGTTAAACACCGACCTTATATTTGCAGGGTGAGTTCTCGTAGTGACGGTGAAGTTAAACACCGACCTTATATTTGCAGGGTGAGTTCTCGTAGTGACGGTGAAGTTAAACACCGACCTTATATTTGCAGGGTGAGTTCTCGTAGTGACGCGGTGAAGTTAAACACCGACCTTATATTTGCAGGGTGACTTCTCGTAGTGACGGTGAAGTTAAACACCGACCTTGTATTTGCAGGGTGAGTTCTCGTAGTGACGCGGTGAAGTTAAACACCGACCTTATATTTGCAGGGTGAGTTCTCGTGGTGACGGTGAAGTTAAACACCGACCTTATATTTGCAGGGTGAGTTCTCGTAGTGACGCGGTGAAGTTAAACACCGACCTTATATTTGCAGGGTGAGTTCTCGTAGTGACGCGGTGAAGTTAAACACCGACCTTGTATTTGCAGGGTGACTTCTCGTAGTGACGGTGAAGTTAAACACCGACCTTGTATTTGCAGGGTGACTTCTCGTAGTGACGTTGAAGTTAAACACCGACCTTGTATTTGCAGGGTGAGTTCTCGTAGTGACGTTGAAGTTAAACACCGACCTTGATTTGCAGGGTGACTTCTCGTAGTGACGCGGTGAAGTTAAACACCGACCTTATATTTGCAGGGTGAGTTCTTGTAGCGACGGTGAAGTTAAACACCGACCTTGTATTTGCAGGGTGAGTTCTCGTAGTGACGCGGTGAAGTTAAACACCGACCTTGTATTTGCAGGGTGAGTTCTCGTAGTGACGGTGAAGTTAAACACCGACCTTATATTTGCAGGGTAAGTTCTCGTAGTGACGGTGAAGTTAAACACCGACCTTATATTTGCAGGGTGAGTTCTCGTGGTAACGGTGAAGTTAAACACCGACCTTATATTTTCAGGGTGAGTTCTCGTAGTCTCGACTCCCACACCACAACGGGCCTCATCTTTACAGTCTTGCCCTGCCCAAGTGAGGCTTGTTTGATATAAAAAAGGCATGAGATCCCCATAATGTGGACTGGTTATATCAAATATAGCCGAGCAGTCGAAGTACTGATAAAGTTCGTTGAGAAACTTAACGTAAGTAAAGATAACCGAAGAATTCACAGTGAAATATGCATGGATCTATTCATTTGTAAAACAGTTCAGAAAATTAAAAATTCTAAAATGTATACTCGAGTAAGTAACATTGTATAGATGTGGTATGTGAGGCGCCTACCTGACTAGGGCATCGGCTGATGGTCTGTGAGCCATAAACAATTATATCACAATCAATTAATTCTGAAATTGATCAACTTCCTTTTAATTTTATTTTTATTTCTCTTTCCATCTTACAATTCACTTTCTTTTTTTTTTATCTCTCTTATTTTTTGAATCGCAATATATCGTGACGTTTCTCTTCAAATCTATTTTTTTTTTATCTCTTTTCACATTTTCTTCAATCAGTATTTTATTATCGAGTCTAGGATGACCAATCGAACAGCCATATTTGCCACGACATACAATAGGATTTGACAAATGAAAAAAACCTATAGTTTCACAAAATTTAGAATTGATTAGAATTAATGAACTTGGTCGCCTTGTTTTTTTTTTTTTATTAGCTTTAGAATAATATTTTTTAAATGTCCGAATTTAACATTCTTTTGAAGAGTCCAGCTGTTGAATGTAAATGTAAAAAGGAAAAATATTAAGTACACTACTTATACTGATAGACATGCTTCCTCACATACACAGAGAGACATACTTAACTAAGGACGCTTCAAAACTTTAACAAAACGTTGTGAACTTTCAAAGTTTTAAATGTGTAACTGAACAATTGATGGAAAGGGGAAGAAAACGTCGCATTACTCACGAACTTATTTTCTCATATATTTTTCCCCGCTTTATTCAACTTTTTGAAATACAGTCCGAAGATTGTATCGAATTATGTTCAAACATTTACAAGTAAAAACGAATTCAAATCAAATTTTAAAAAATGCAGAAGATTATGAATAAATACAAAATGAAATTTAATAAAAAATTAAATTAAACTTGGGAAGGAGAGAGGAAAAAATGTAGCTAGAATAAAAATAAAATCATTTGAATAAACAATATGAATTTGATGCCAATAACAATATAGTTAAACATATTCCTGAAAGAAGGAAAAGCTTTACCAAAAGGATTTTAAAAGGTATAACTATATAGCTGAATAATTGGCTAGAGAAAACATAGAAAGACAGATAAAAGAAACATCGAGATAATGAATTGGAGAAACAGATAGAGAGAGAAAGAAAGAGATTGGGGAGAGATAGCGAGAGACAGAGAAAGAGAGGGAGAGAGAGAAAAAAAAAAGAGAGAGAGAGAGAGAGAGAGAGAGAGAGAGAGAGAGAGAGAGAGAGAGAGAGAGAGAGAGAAAGAGTCAGAGAGGCATAGAGAAAGAGAGGGAGAGAGAGAGAGAAAGAGTCAGAGAGAGACACAGAGAGAGAGAGAGAAAGAGGAAGAGAGAGAGAGGAAGGGGAGAGATAGAAACAGAGAGAGAGAGAGAGAAAGAGAGAGAGAGAGAGAGAGAGAGAGAGAGAGAGAGAGAGAGAGAGAGAGTGAGAGGAAGAGAGAGATGGAAGTAAGAAAAAATCTATCGCCACAAAATCACTGACCCCTTCCCGGTTTGTACCGCCCTTTCTATATTTACACAGACAGGAAATGTTAAACACAGAGAACCACAACACAAGCCATAACTTCTGAGGTCACAGCTTGAGCAAACGTCTTGACTCATAAACCCTCACTGTTTTCTTTCCTTTAATATTAAATTACACTGTTGTAAAGAAAATCGATGCTGAAAATTTTCAGAAAAGAAGAACAAAAGACCTGAGCGAAGTAAGACGGAAATTTAAAAAAACTTGTGAAAAGCCACATCAAATGACAAAGAATTCTGATGCGGTCAGCAAAAAGCTTGAAGATGAGTTAAGCTCGAGAGTTCAGGCATACTGCCCAGTGGAGATTGACTTCCACGCCATCACACCCTCAGAAAAAGCGGAGTGGATTAGGGGTTGGGAGGAGGGAGAGCTTTGCAACCATTCTATGTGGAGACGCTCCAACTTTATCTTGTGTTAGTTCTCGGTTATCTCGCGAGATATGGAAGAAGCAGTTTTCAGCAACCTGCAACCAAAACTTAAGACAATATTGTCACCGTCTTTAAATTGCATGAAATAACAAAACAACATTGCTCTCACTCAGAGAAGAATCTTGTCACATGATTCAACCGTGCTGTTCCAATAAAGGTGAAAATTTAGCTTTTCGTACCTTGATTTTTACATAAAAAAATGAAGTATGGGAAATAACTCGTCCGCTTTTGTGGAAAATTTTTAGGTAGACATCGGTAGCCCCTCTTTGTAATTTAGTTGAAGAAGAGTAGGGCAGTCCATAAGCTCTTCATGGTTTTACTGACTATATGTCTAGATACAGCCCCTATCATGCAGAACAAGAATGTTTTGAAAAGTTCATGGTTGTGGGATATTGCTAGAAAAAAGCACGCAGCTGGAGGAAATTTAGAACACGCGTTTAGGGAGGGGATATTGCCTAAAAAAACCTTAATTGGAAAAAGAACCACTTGCAAAAATTATAATAACAATAAAGTTAAGAAATGACTTTCCTACGCAGCTTTTGAACGGAAATGACTGAACAAAATGTTTCAAATGAGTGCAGATTCTGAGTCGTTGATCAGGATGTATCATGGAAACCAACCTGTATATCTACGCTTCTATTTGGTTCTCTTGCACTTGTATGTAAAACAATGCCACACCTTGTACAACAATAACTTGGAAGTAATCGTTATAATGTCATGAATTGAGGCAAAAGATTTCAAATCAACCTCTTTTCAGTTTATTTCCCTACCAATTATTTTTTATGCGTTAAACAATGCCCAAACTCTGAACAACAACACTTACAATAGTTTGGTCTTTATCGAGTCGTGAATAACAAGAAAAGGGAAAAACATGAGATGAGGCGTAGATATTACTATCGGCTAGTTTAGAGCAGTGTTTTTCCACCAAACTGGCATTCCTTAACACACAACAATTTTGCTCTCAATATAAATACCATTAGCGATTGCTGAGGCAAAGAGATGTTTCATAGCAAGAGCGTTTTCTTTAAATCTATTTGAGACATTAAACATTCGAATAACAATGGTCGTTTCCTAGTTTTCTGCTTTGACAAGCTAAGTGTTCGCAATATTTCTTACATTAATGCGGAAATTTGCTGGAGCAAGAACAAGAAACTTCACAAGGACATTCACATGTATAACTATAAAAGTATACGCAGAAAAAAATACAACAAAATAAGAGTCACGAAAAAACCAATTAATTAAATAGAGGTAACAATGTTTCTAAAAAAATAGTGTATGACAAATTGACTTTATAAGTATTTACAAAATAATAAGTGAAAGTACAAATAGATAAGTATGCTAAATAGATAAGAATTTAAAGAAAAAAAAATCTTTGAAAGAGAGTGGAAGTTAGAGAATATGAGTACAAGAGAAAGAGAAAGAGATAGAAAGAGAGAGAGAGAGAAAAAGAGAGAGAAATAGAGAGAGAGAGAGAGAGAGAGAGAGAGAGAGAGAGAGAGAGAGAGAAAGAGAGATAGATAGATAGATAGATAGATAGAGAGAGACCCAGAGAGAGAGAGAGAGAGAGAGAGAGAGAGAGAGAGAGAGAGAGAGAGAGAGATAGAGAGAGAGAGAGAGAAAGGGAAAAAAAAAGGGGGGGGGGAAGGGGAGGGGAAATGGGGGAAAATTAAAATTCAAAGTCAATAGCTTAAAGGAAATTTCAAGAACAAATTTCCGGAAGCAAATTTCACATTAATTAAAAAATGGAATTACACTAGCTAGAAAATAATTATGTATTACAAAAAGTATATACATTAAAAAAAAAACTTATCTGGTTGCTGCGAATGCTATTTATCTGTAATTGCTTTGAAAATTAAAAAAAAATTACAGGGGAAAAAAACTATACAAAATGAAGGAATCTAAAATAAACATTTTTATTACTGTGGTATGCATTTGGAAAATATTAAAATGCCACACCGTGGCACATGACTCTGACCCGGCTGTTGAAGAAATCATGCTTGAAAAGAAAATGTAAGGTTTATTCAAGGTCTTATGCATCTCTAGTTTTTCTTCATTAAACAAAGCAGATAAGTCAAAACCTGTATTTGCGTGATATATCTAAAGGAACTTGACTTTCGAATAGAAATTGAAAAAAAGGTGTTACTGTCTTTTCTAACGTTAAATGTCGACATACTTGTATTTTTCCTCTCTTTTTAGACAGCTGATGCGTGCATCCCACATGTAAAAACGTGTGCGATGTTTGGACAGCGGGAAAAGAAGGCATTATAAGGCTTTTTAATGATTCTCTACACACCATTATGAGGCTTTTTAATGATTCTCTACACACCATTATGGGGCTTTTTAATGATTCTCTACACACCATTATGAGGCTTTTTAATGATTCTCTACACACCATTATGGGGCTTTTTAATGATTCTCTACACACCATTATGGGGCTTTTTAATGATTCTCTACACACCATTATGGGGCTTTTTAATGATTCTCTACACACCATTATGGGACTTTTTAATGATTCTCTACACACCATTAAATTTTTTTTGCACCATACAAAAATGTTTTTGCTTTTAACCTTTAAACATCCAATGTCTGAAAAATAATGGACTAAATATTTTGGCAGTCAACTTTGAATACATTTGATGCAATATTAATAATTTGAAGAGTGAAAACTATTTTCGACTCTTAATATACAACTAGCTACTCATTATAATAATGTTCACAGCAGCTACCACCTTCCTTTCCTTTGTCTCTCTGTTTTGTACTCACTCATTTTTTTCATCTGTCTTGTGATTCTGCTCTGCCTTTTTCAGAATATTTTACTTTTTTCCATGAACTCAATAGCTTATTTTCTTTATATTTTCTCCCCTTCTCAACCATTTTCTTTCTCGTTTGTTTTAGAAAATGCTCATTACCTCAATGAAATCAACAGCAAGAACAAAACAAAATAAAAATTCAAATCACAGCACACTTTGATATAAGTAAAAAAAAAAACCCAAAAAAACAACGAAGAAAATGGATAAATTTTATTAGTTTTGGTCAGGATGCAATAAAGTAAAATATAAGTTAAACAATCTAGTTGTATATTAAAGACTATCAGTATCAGAAGAAATCAGTCCTAGAAGTCTCTTGAATTAATTCCCTTTGTTTTGAAGGTATTTCTTTCTTTTTTTTTTTTTTTTTTTTTTTGTAACACCATTATTTTAGTCACAGAGCAACGCTAGCAGAGTCTGTACTAGCGCTACATTGGTAAAGACTTGTGGAACAGCCAGGGAACAACAGATACACTGGACTGGACTGGACTGGACTCGGTGTACAGCTATTTTACATATTCACATTATTTATTGGTTTTCATCGTGATGTTAGCTAGACAGACGGACAGATAGATAAATTGAGAAATAAACACAGAGAGAGAGAGAGAGAGAGAGAGAGAGAGAGAGAGAGAGAGAGAGAGAGAGAGACTTACCGAAAAAAAAGTTAGAGAAAGAGAAAAAGAGAGAGTACGAGAGAGATAGATAAATAGAGAGAGAGAGAAGAGAGAGGAAAGAGAGAGAGAGAGAAGGAGAGAGAAAAGAAGGAGGTAAGAGAGAAATTGAAATGCAAGGAATTAACCGGAACTGCTATCAGAAGTTAACGAACTAACTGGAGTTTTGAAACGCTGGTTACAGTTCCAAAAACTAACAAACTAACAAAATTATCCCGAAAAGGCAGGAAAAAAAAAACTAAAAATATAGTTACCCTTTTAGAAACCTTTATAATTTGATACGCGATCCCATCCCCCATCTCTCTCTCTCTCTCTCTCTCTCTCTCTCTCTCTCTCTCTCTCTCTCTCTCTCCCTCTCTCTACATCTTTCTTTTCTCGTTAATATTTTCTCTAGAGGATTCACATCCTTTTTTTAAAATCTGATTAGTGTTTTATTGAAACTACTGAATTGAAGCAACTACCAAAGAAAAATAAAACTAGTTTACATCATTAAAGAAGGTTGTGTATATTAATCTAGATCTAGATCTAGCTGTTAATCTGGTGCAAGCAATGTTTAGTGGACTGTGTTTACGAACAGCCATAAATGAGCGTCAATATACACTTGAAGCACAGTATAAAGTGTTCATCCCAATTGCCTCCCTTGACCGAGAGCTCATTATTATTTTATGGATCTCCTTGCCCACATATTTCATATTTTTTTAAAAATTTTTGAGAAATAAACTAAATTGACAGACTGTAAAGAGGAAATATCTATTGGCTTAAACTTAGAGAGAGAATGTTCTGATATGAAACTTTGTCGGCAAGTGTGAGTCCCACATTGGCTGGAAATGTTATACAATTGTAAAATATAATGTTTAATTTGAAACGATTTCCTTGCTATGTAAAAGTTTATATCAGCAAAATTTAATGAGATAAAAAGCAAAACATAATACATATAAGTCCAACATCATGGCTTTGGGTCTAGTTTATAAGGATAGAGATAGAGAGAAAGGTATGAAGATATAATAAATAGAGAGAGCGAAAAAGAGAAAGAATAAAAAAGAAGAGATAGAAAAGAGAAAGATAAGAAAGGCAGAGAAAGAGAAAGAGATAGAGAGTCTGTGAGAAAGCGAGAGAGAGAAAGAGAGAGAGAGAGAGATAGAGATAGAGAGAGAGAGATAGATAGATAGAGAGAGAGAGAGAGAGAGAGAGAGAGAGAGAAGGTCAGAGAGAGTGAGAGGGAGAGGGGCTGAATAAGGCGATAGATAAAACAGATTAAAAGAGAAAGACACTCGTTGCTGCAAGATGCGCCAATCAGAACACACCTCTGCCGCCACTTGTTACCACCAGAGAGTCTAAAATAGAGAGAAGTTTCACCGGGAAGATTTCACGTATAAAGGGCAGAGCAATAAAAACAAACAAAAAAAAAATAAAAAAAAAAAACGCTTTCTACAGATTCTTCTACCGCCCTTGATTCAAATGGCAACCCCGATAACGCGTCACGCAGGCTCGCCGTAGCAATAACACTGGGATCCTGACTTTAGAAACCCTCTCACTACATCTAGTGTCTCTGGTAGGCCTGCTGTGTCCTCCGATCACCGCATCCTCAGTTCAAGACCCCGTCATCTGTCGGAGACTAACGTTACCAAACACTGCATTTCTTCTCCGGATTCATGGGAGACCCTGCGGGACACCGGAAGGCTTGGGCGAAATCAGGGGAGTTCTGCAGCACTCCGATAGTTCTGACAGAGATGGAGAGAAAGAGATGGATTAGTATGTCGGAAGGATGAGTATGAGGGAGGGATGAGTATGATAGAGGCATGAGTATGAGGGAGGGATGAGATGAGTATGTGGGAACGATGAGTTTGATGGGAGGGATAAGTATGATAGAGGCATGAGTATGAGGGAGGCATGAGATGAGTATGTGGGAACGATGAGTTTGATGGAGCGATAAGTATATTGGAGCGATGAATATGATGGAGCGAAAAGTATAAAGGAGCGCTGAGTATAAGGTCGTAATAAGTATGAGGGACGGATGGGTATGTGGGTGGGACGAGTATGTAGGACGCATGAGTATGTGGGAGGGATGAGTATGTGGGAGGGATGAGTATGTGGGAGGGATGAGTTTGATGGAGGGATGAGGATGTGGGAGGGATGAGTATGATGGAGCAATAAGTATGTGGGAGGGATGAGTATATGGGAGGGATGAGTATGTGGAAGAGATGAGTATGTGGGAGAGATGAGTATGATGGAGCGATGAGTATGAGGGAGCAATGAGTATGTGGGAGAGATGGGTATGATGGAGAGATGAGTATGATGGAGCAATAAATATGTGGGAGGGATGAGTATGATGGAGCAATATGTATGTGGGAGGGATGAGTATGATGGAGCAATATGTATGTGGGAGGGATGAGTATGATGGAGCAATATGTATGTGGGAGGGATGAGTATGTGGGAGGGATGAGTATGATGGAGCAATATGTATGTGGGAGGGATGAGTATATGGGAGGGATGAGTATGATGGAGCAATATGTATGTGGGAGGGATGAGTATATGGGAGGGATGAGTATGATGGAGCAATAAGTATGTGGGAGGGATGAGTATATGGGAGGGATGAGTATGATGGAGCAATAAGTATGTGGGAGGGATGAGTATGATGGAGCGATATGTATGTGGGAGGGATGAGTATGTGGGAGGGATGAGTATGATGGAGCAATATGTATGTGGGAGGGATGAGTATGATGGAGCAATAAGTATGTGGGAGGGATGAGTATGTGGGAGGGATGAGTATGATGGAGCAATATGTATGTGGGAGGGATGAGTATATGGGAGGGATGAGTATGATGGAGCAATAAGTATGTGGGAGGGATGAGTATATGGGAGGGATGAGTATGATTGAGGGATGAGTATATGGGAGGGATGAGTATGTGGGAGGGATGAGTATGAGGGAGGGATGAGTATGTGGGAGGGATGAGTATGAGGGAGGGATGAGTATGTGGGAGGGATGAGTATGTGGGAGGGATGAGTATGATGGAGCAATAAGTATGTGGGAAGGATGAGTATGATGGAGCAATAAGTATGTGGGAGGGATGAGTATGATGGAGCGATTAGTATGAGGGAGAGATGAGTATGAGCGAGGGATGAGTATGTGGGGGCGATGAGTTTGATGGAGGGATGAAGATGTGGGAGGGATGAGTATGTGGGAGGGATGAGCTTGAGGGAAAGATGAGTATGTTGGAGGGATGAGTATGTGGTAGGGACGAGTATACAGGAATGATGAGTTTGATGGAGGGATGAGGATGTGGGAGGGATGAGTATGATGGAGCAATAAGTATGTGGGAGGGATGAGTATGTAGGAGCGATGAGTTTGATGGAGGGATGAGTATGTGGGAGGGATGAGTATGTGGGAGGGATGAGTATGATGGAGCAATAAGCATGTGGGAGGAATAAGTATGTGGGAAGGCTGAGTATGTGGGAGGGATGAGTATGATGTAGCGATGAGTATGTGTGAGGGATGAGTATGTGGGATGGATGAGTATGTGGGAGGGATGAGTTTGAGGGAGAGATGTGTATGTGGAAGGAATGAGTATGTGAGAGGGATGAGTATGATAGAGAGATGAGTATGAGGGAAGGATGAGTATGAGGGAGAGATCAGTATGTGGGAAGGATGAGTATGTGGGAAGGATGAGTATGATGGAGCGATAAGTATGTGGGAGGGATGAGTATGTGGGAAGGATGAGTATGTGGGATTGATGAGTATGATGGAACGATGAGTATGTGGGAGGGATGAGTATGTGGGAGGGATGAGTATGTGGAAGGGATGAGTTTGAGGGAGGGATGAGAATGATGGAGCGATGAGTATGTGGGAGGGATGAGTATGTGGGAGGGATGAGTATGTGGGAGGGATGAGTATGATGGAGCGATGAGTATGTGGGAGGGATGAGTATGATGGAGCGATGAGTATGTGGGAGGGATGAGTATGATGGAGCAATAAGTATGTGGGAGGGATGAGTATGATGGAGCGATGAGTATGTGGGAGGGATGAGTATGATGGAGCGATGAGTATGTGGGAGGGATGAGTATGATGGAGCGATGAGTATGTGGGAGAGATGAGTATGATGGAGAGATGAGTATGTGGGAGAGATGAGTATGATGGAGCAATGAGTATGTGGGAGAGATGAGTATGATGGAGCGATGAGTATGTCGGAGGGATGAGTATGATGGAGCGATGAGTAAGTGGGAGGGATGAGTATGATGGAGTAATAAGTATATGGGAGGGGTGAGTATGATGGAGCGATGAGTATGTGGGAGGAATGATTATGGTGGAGCAATAAGTATGTGGGAGGGATGAGTATGTGGGAGGGATGAGTATGATGGAGCGATGAGTATGTGGAAGGGATCAGTATGATGGAGCGATGAGTATGTGGGAGAGATGAGTTTGATGGAGAGATGAGTATGTGGGAGAGATGAGTATGATGGAGAGATGAGTATGTGGGAGAGATGAGTTTGATGGAGCGATGAGTATGTTGGAGAGATGAGTATGATGGAGCGATGAGTATGTGGGAGGAATGATTATGGTGGAGCAATAAGTATGTGGGAGGGATGAGTATGTGGGAGGGATGAGTATGATGGAGCGATGAGTATGTGGGAGGGATGAGTATGATGGAGCAATAAGTATGTGGGAGGGATGAGTTTGATGGAGCGATGAGTATGTGGGAGGGATGAGTATGATGGAGCAATAAGTATGTGGGAGGGATGAGTATGATGGAGCAATAAGTATGTGGGAGGGATGAGTATGATGGAGCAATAAGTATGTGGGAGGGATGAGTATGATGGAGCAATAAGTATGTGGGAGGGATGAGTATGATGGAGCAATAAGTATGTGGGAGGAATGATTATGGTGGAGCAATAAGTATGTGGGAGGGATGAGTATGATGGAGCAATAAGTATGTGGGAGGGATGAGTTTGATGGAGCGATGAGTATGTGGGAGGAATGATTATGGTGGAGCAATAAGTATGTGGGAGGGATGAGTATGATGGAGCAATAAGTATGTGGGAGGGATGAGTATGATGGAGCGATGAGTATGTGGGAGGGATGAGTATGATGGAGCAATAAGTATGTGGGAGGAATGATTATGGTGGAGCAATAAGTATGTGGGAGGAATGATTATGGTGGAGCAATAAGTATGTGGGAGGGATGAGTATGATGGAGCAATAAGTATGTGGGAGGGATGAGTATGATGGAGCGATAAGTATGAGGAAGGGATGAGTATGATGGAGCAATAAGTATGTGGGAGGGATGAGTATGATGGAGCGATGAGTATGTGGGAGGGATGAGTATGATGGAGCGATGAGTATGTGGGAGAGATGAGTTTGATGGAGCGATGAGTATGTGAGAGAGATGAGTTTGATGGAGCAATAAGTATGTGGGAGGGATGAGTATGATGGAGCGATGAGTATGTGGGAGGGATGAGTATGATGGAGCGATGAGTATGTGGGAGGGATGAGTATGATGGAGCGATGAGTATGTGGGAGAGATGAGTATGATGGAGCAATTAGTATGTGGGAGGGATGAGTAAGATGGAGCGATGAGTATGTGGGAGGGATGAGTAAGATGGAGCGATGATTATGTGGGAGTGATGAATGTAAGAGGTATACATAGGATGGAGCGATGAGTATGTGGGAGGGATGAGTAAGATGGAGCGATGATTATGTGGGAGTGATGAATGTAAGAGGTATACATAGGATGGAGTGATGAGTATGTGGGAGGGATGAGTATAATGGAGCAATGAGTATGATCTAGGGATAAGTATGATGGAGGGATGAGTATGAGGTATTGATGAGTTAGTTGGACGGATGAGAATATCGGAGGGATGAGTATGATGGAGCGATGAGTATGATGGAGGGATGAGTATGATGGAGCGATGAGTTAGTTGGACGGATGAGTATATGGGAGGGATGAGTATGAAGGAGAGATGAGTATGATGGAGGGATGAGTTAGTGGGACGGATGAGTATATGGAAGGGGTTGAGTATGATGAAGGGATGAGTTAGTGGGACGGATGAGTATATGGGAGGGATGAGTATGAAGGAGAGATGAGTATGATGGAGGGATGAGTTAGTGGGACGGATGAGTATATGGAAGGGGTTGAGTATGATGAAGGGATGAGTTAGTGGGACGGATGAGTATATGGGAGGGATGAGTATATGGGAGGGATGAGTATATGGGAGGGATGAGTATATGGGAGGGATGAGTATGACTGAGCGATGAGTTAGTGGGACGGATGAGTATATGGGAGGGATGAGTTAGTGGGACGGATTAGTATATGGGAGGGATGAGTTAGTGGGACGGATGAGTATATGGGAGGGATGAGTTAGTGGGACGGATGTGTATATGGGAGGGATGAGTATATAGGAGGGATGAGTATGATGGAGCGATGAGTATATGGGAGGGATGAGTATGACTGAGCGATGAGTTAGTTGGTCGGATGAGTATATGGGAGGGATGAGTATGACTGAGCGATGAGTATGATGGAGGGATGAGTTAGTGGGATGGATGAGTATGAGGGAGGGATGAGTATATGGAAGGGGTTGAGTATGATGAAGGGATGAGTTAGTGGGACGGATGAGTATATGGGAGGGATGAGTATGATGGAGGGATGAGTATATGGGAGGGATGAGTATATGGGAGGGATGAGTATATGGGAGGGATGAGTATGATTGAGGGATGAGTATTATGGAGGGATGAGTATGACTGAGCGATGAGTTAGTTGGTCGGATGAGTATATGGGACGGATGAGTATGACTGAGCGATGAGTTAGTTGGTCGGATGAGTATATGGGAGGGATGAGTATGACTGAGCGATGAGTATGATGGAGCGATGAGTATGATGGAGCGATGAGTATATGGAAGGGATGGGGATGATCGAGCGACGAGTATAAGGAGAGGATGAGCATGATGGAGCGATGAGTATGATGGAGAGATGGTATGAACAAGGGATGAGTATGCGGAAGGGATGAGTATGATTGAGGGATGAGTATTATGGAGGGATGAGTATGATGGAGAGATGGTATGAACAAGGGATGAGTATATGGGAGGGATGAGTATTATGGAGCGATGAGTATGATGGAGAGATGGTATGAACAAGGGATGAGTATATGGGAGGGATGAGTATGATTGAGGGATGAGTATTATAGAGGGATGAGTATGATGGAGGGATGAGTTGGTGGGACGGATGAGTATATGGAAGGGATGGGGATGATCGAGCGACGAGTATAAGGAGAGGATGAGCATGATGGAGCGATGAGTATGATGGAGAGATGGTATGAACAAGGGATGAGTATATGGGAGGGATGAATATGATGTAAGGATGAGTACGATGGAGGGATGAATATGATGTAAGGATGAGTACGATGGAGGGGTGAGTATGAGGGAAAGAAGAGTATGTGGGAGGGATGAATATGATGTAAGGATGAGTACGATGGAGGGGTGAGTATGAGGGAAAGAAGAGTATGTGGGAGGGACGAATATGATGTAAGGATGAGTACGATGGAGGGGTGAGTATGAGGGAAAGAAGAGTATGTGGGAGGGATGAATATGATGTAAGGATGAGTACGATGGAGGGGTGAGTATGAGGGAAAGAAGAGTATGTGGGAGGGATGAATATGATGTAAGGATGAGTACGATGGAGGGATGAATATGATGTAAGGATGAGTATGATGGAGCGATGAGTATGAGGGATTGATGAGTTAGTTGGACGGATGAGTATAAGGAAGGGATGAGTATGATGGAGCGATGAGTATGATGGATTGATGAGTTAGTTGGACGGATGAGTATAAGGAAGGGATGAGTATGATGGAGCGATGAGTATGATGGATTGATGAGTTAGTTGGACGGATGAGTATAAGGAAGGGATGAATTTGATGGAGTGATGTGTATGAGGGATTGATGAGTTAGTTGGACGGATGAGTATATGGGGGGATGAGGATGATGGAGTGATGAGTATAAGGAAGGGATGAGTATGATGGAGCGATGAGTATGATGGATTGATGAGTTAGTTGGACGGATGAGTATATGGGGGGGATGAGGATGATGGAGTGATGAGTATAAGGAAGGGATGAGTATGATGGAGCGATGAGTATGAGGGATTGATGAGTTAGTTGGACGGATGAGTATATGGGGGGGGGGGGGGGGTGTTGAGGATGATTGAGCGATAAGTATAAGGAAGGGATGAGTATGATGGAGTGATGAGTATATGGAAGGGATGAGTATCATAGATCGATAAGTATGAGGGATTGATGAGTTAGTTGGAGGGATGAGTATAAGGAATGGATGAGTATGATGGATTGATGAGTTAGTTGGAGGGATGAGTATAAGGAAGGGATGAGAATGATGGATTGATGAGTGTAAGGAAGGGATGAGTATGATGGAGGGATGAGTACGATGGAGTGATGAGTACGATGGAGTGATGAGCTTATGGAAGGGATTAGTATGATGGAGGGATGAGTATAAAGAATCGATGAGTATGATGGAGTGATGAGTATAAGGAAGGGATGAGTATGATGGAGCGATGAGTATGATGGATTAATGAGTTAGTTGGACGGATGAGTATATGGGGAGGTGTTGAGGATGATTGAGCGATAAGTATAAGGAAGGGATGAGTATGATGGAGTGATGAGTATGATGGATTAATGAGTTAGTTGGACGGATGAGTATAAAGAATCGATGAGTATGATGGAGTGATGAGTATAAGGAAGGGATGAGTACGATGGAGTGATGAGTACGATGGAGCGATGAGTGTAAGGAAGGGATGAGTATGATGGAGCGATGAGTGTAAGGAAGGGATGAGTATGATGGAGCGATGAGTGTAAGGAAGGGATGAGTATGATGGAGCGATGAGTATGAGGTATTGATGACTTAGTTGGACGGATGAGTATATGGGAGGGATGAGTATGATGGAGCGATTTTTTTCACGGAGCGATGATTATGAGGGATTGATGAGTTAGTTGGACGGATGAGTATATGGGAGCGATGTGTATGATGTAGCGATGAGTATGAGGGAGAGATAAGTATGATGGATCGATGAGTATGATGGAGCGATGTGCATGAGGGATTGATGAGTTAGTTGGACGGATGAGAATGAGGGAGTGATGAGTATGTGGGACGGATGAGTTTGATGGAGGGATGAGTATGTGGGACGGATGAGTTTGATGGAGGGATGAGTATGTGGGACGGATGAGTTTGATGGAGGGATGATTATTATGGAGCGATGATTATGTGGGACGGATGAGTTATCGGGAGGGTTGAGTACGAGTGAGAGATGAGTATGTGGGAGGGCAGGAGTGTCCAAGGTTATATTTGAGATGGAACATCGTGTGGTAACAACAAGACATTGGCTTGTCGTTTTTTATCACTTTGAAATTTCGAATTCTTGTAAAACAGAACTTCGTAAGACAAGGCGAGATCATGAGGTTTAGATGTCTGATGCATGTCAATCACAAAATCCCTTCCACTCATCATATTTGCTTACTGAAAAGCCATGATTTTAGAATCCTATTTGAACTGATGACTGTGTTTCTACTTTGTCTAAAGCAAACAAACGAAGCTAAACATCGATTTGTGTAACCTGTTTATGAGTTGGCCCTGGATATATTGACATGAATCGTATGAATGTTTCTTCTAAATAATAATATTTTAACCATTTACCTTTTACTTTCTCATATTTTGTCTTTCCTACTCTCGCTCCCTTCCACCCCCCACCCCCGAAAAAAAATCTCTCTTTTTCTCTCCATCTTTCTCTTCCTTTCTAAAACTATTTCTTACTCTTTCGCTGTCCATCTGGAGTTTGTCTATTTGTCGCAATCTGTCTGTCTTTCTGTTTCTCTCTCTCTCTCTCTCTCTCTCTCTCTCTCTCTCTCTCTCTCTCTCTCTCTCTCTCTCTCTCTCCTTAAATCAACTTTAAGTCCCAACTAGTGTTGCACATGGGGCACAGTCGACCTGTACCTGATTCAATATTTATGCGGGGGTGGGGGGTAGGGTTACATTTCTGAATCATGTTCCGTGCAATTTATTTCTCATGCTCTCAGTTCTTATGCTCCTAATTCAACTACTGACTCGGAGAGAAAGAAAACCTCACAGGTATACAAACCTGAATCTCCCTGGAGAATGCACTCCATTGGACAAGTTCAGAATTGCTCTCTGTTTCGTCATCTTATCACACCATACCTGGTGGAGAAAGTAAAACTGGTCATGTGCATAATAGCATGAAATAGTGAAGAATTCTGGTTTAATTTTATTCGTGCGCCGTGTATATAATTATTCAGATATTTTTGTTCCATACTCTGACCATTCCTTACTAGATCTTATCGATCATTTCGAGCTTTTGCCTCTTATATCCGCAAGGGAGGCACTTCTCATATGCCAAACTTATGAGCTACTCAGCTTTGGTCAACTTTGGCGAACTAAAGTTTTACTGCGTTCTCTCGAGATAACTGTGGTCAGTCCGAGTAATATTGACTCCAGGATCATATTAAAGTATCCTATTAATGAGGAGAGAAAGAGGAAGAGAGAGAAAGAGAGAGAGAGAGAGAGAGAGAGAGAGAGAGAGGTCCATTGATAGATAAATAGTTAGACGGAGTGAGAGAGAGAGAGAGGTCCATTGATAGATAGATAGTTAGACGGAGTGAGAGAGAGAGAGAGAGAGGTCCATTGATAGATAGATAGTTAGACGGAGTGAGAGAGAGAGAGAGAGAGAGAGAGAGAGAGAGAGAGGTCTATTGATAGATAGATAGTTAGACGGAGTGAGAGAGAGAGAGAGGTATTAGGTGATGCACACACAAATAATAAACTCAGGAACGAACACAGGTTCAAGTAACGATACAAACTTGTGCGTATCCTAGGAAGAACAGCTGGTCGTGAGTCAAGCCAAGCCCGGGCAGGCGCTTCTCCTCACCTTTTGCCTCGACGAGTTTCTTGTATGCCCTGAAACACACGAGAATTGCTTCTAGCGACAATTGTTGAAAGTCTTATCAGTAGCTATAATATAAAAGCAAGAAATAAAAAAAGGCAGCGAAAGAGCTGCAATATGGCCCTTCACACCACAGAAGCAGTGAGAAGTTCCAACATGTTCCCAAATGGTGTTTTGATCTACGAACACGGGCAACTATTATAAAACACACGCGAGACCGTTTATCGTGCAGCGTTATAAATCAACAATCAGAAAAAGTTTTACAAGAAGAATGTGATCTCTTTCATCAGACAAAAACTTAGGAGACTGTAAACATTGAAGAATGATTTTGGGCAGGAAAACAAGTCTACTCTCCTGTTTCTTTGGCTCAGATCAGGCGCCGTGTTAGTGTCCTGATGGTAATGGCAGCTTTTCTGATGGATGGTGATAAAATTAAATACCATGATGTTGGTATATTGATGACGACGATGATCATGATACTAATAATGATGATGATTATAATTTTGATGTTGATGTGAACGATGATGATGTTGATGATGTTGAGGATGATGATGATAATGATAATGATTTTGATGACGATGGTGTTGTGAATGATGATGATGATGATGACGACGATGATGATAATGACGACGATGATGATGATTATGATAATGTTGTTGTTATTGTTTTTTATGTTGACGATGGTGATGATAATGATGATAACGATAATGATGATGTTGGGTGTGTTGATGATGACAATAGTGATGATACTACTGATAATGATGATGATTATGATTTTGATAATGGTGTGAACGATGATGTTGTTGATGATCTTAAGGATGGTGATGATGGTGGTGATGATGATGATGATGATGATGATGATGATGATGATGATGATGATGATGATGATGATGATGATGATGATGATGATGATGATGGTGATGATGATGATGATACTGACAATGATTTTTGTGAGGATTTTGATGATGATATGAGCGATAATTTTTTTTTGTTGTTGATGATGACGACGACGGACGATGTTGATGATGATGATGATGATGATGATGATGATGATGATGATGATGATGATGATGATGATGATGATGATGATGATGATGATAATGCTGTTGTTGTTGTTCTTGTTGTTCTTGTTGATGATGATGATTATGATGATGATAGTGGTGGTGATGATTATGATGATGATGATGATGATGATAGTGGTGGTGATGATTATGATGATGATTATGATGATGATAGTGGTGGTGATGATTATGATGATGATTATGATGATGATAGTGGTGGTGATGATTATGATGATGATTATGATGATGATAGTGGTGGTGATGATTATGATGATGATGATGATGATGATGATAGTGGTGGTGATGATTATGATGATGATTATGATGATGATAGTGGTGGTGATGATTATGATGATGATTATGATGATGATAGTGGTGGTGATGATTATGATGATTATGATGATGATAGTGGTGGTGATGATTATGATGATGATTATGATGATGATAGTGGTGGTGATGATGATGATGATGATGATGATGATGATGATGATGATGATGATGATGATGATGATGATGATGATGATGATAATCTCAATCAGCTCACCTCCAACTCTCCTTCAGACCTCCATTGTCCGCCACATTCTCACCCTGTGTGTTGATGCCATTTACCTGAGAAGAGAAGCCAACACTCCTTAGAGTGCGTCACACTTCCCACATACCGCCATACTTCATCCAGGGTATAACATGACACGCTTGGCAATGTTTTAGCTTCATGTCACTAATTTTAGCAAGATATTACATGTAAGAAATAGAAATTACAAATACATTTTTTTAAATTCTTGTGTCTTAAGTAAAGACTCCTCTTGAGAAATTGATTTAGCTTTAATTTATCTGCTTATAACTCCACTGATTATCGGTATCCACTGTTTAGTTCCGATAATAATGTTTAAGAAAAAAAACAACTAATATCATAGCCAAAGTAATAGATATGGAGGCATCTAGGAGCATCTTCCTCAAATGTGATCAAGTATGTCACTTCATTATACTCCATTCTAGGTCCTTCTGATAACTAGTTGGCACTGACAAGTGTGACAATCAGACGGTGGCAATTAAAACAATGAATTTAACGGTTGTCAATTGCCACTTTAAAATAAACGCCCTACAAAACCGGTAAAGCAAGATCTTGTTTTAATCCCGGCAAGTAGACACAAATGATAAGAAATTAAATGATTTTTTCTACATCCTTTTCAAAATACCATTTTCCTCCCTCGCCCCCCCTCCCACCCCTTTTTCAGAACGTGATCCCATCCAGCCTTTCTCCAACTCACGTTCATGCCGACAGCATCAACCCGGAAGGCGCCGTACTGGTCCACAATACACTGGCGCTTGTCCTTGAACTTGGCTTTGTCTTCCTGCTGCCACCAGTTACGAAGAACTCCTTTCTTATCGTACTGGCTGCCTGGACAGGGTTGGGGGGATGGATATGTTGTTTTTTTTTGGGGGGAGGGGTGGGGGGGGGGGGGAAGAGGATTGCAGTTCAAACACAGTTTTGATGTAGACGTCCCAAAACTTGATTAAAAACATTTTTTTTTAAACATCCTCGACTTGTATGGAGAAACAATTTAAGTTGTTCAAAATAGGTTCACAATCACAATGGCATAGTAGCTTTGACTCGTAGAGGAAGTTATATTGATCTATAGATATATTGTTATTTTGCAATCAAGTTTTTATTTCATTTGACCCGATACATTAGGGAGAAATTTTCACTCCAAAATATACCGGTAGATTTTGTGAGGAACGAAAATAAATAGAGCAAGAGAGAGAGAGAGAGAGAGAGAGAGAGAGAGAGAGAGAGAGAGAGAGAGAGAGAGAGAGAGAGAGAGAGAGGGGGGAGAGAGATGTGAGAGAGAGTGAAAGAGAAAGAGAGAGAGAGAGTGAGAGAGAGAAAGAGAGAGGGAGAGAGAGAGTGACAGTGTGAGAAAGGGGGGGGGGAGATGTGAGAGAGGGGGAGAGAGAGAGTGACAGAGTGACAGAGTTAGAGAGAGAGAGAGTGAGAGAGGGAAAGAGATATCAGAGAGAGAGAGAGAGTGACAGAGTGAGAGAGTTAGAGAGATAGAGAGAGAGTGAGAGAGTGAGTGAGAGAGAGTGAGAGAGTGAGAGAGGAAGGGACGGATGAGAGAGATAGACGGAGAGAGATATTCTTCTAAAGACTACTGACCCTCGTCATCAAACCCGTGTGTGATCTCGCGACCAATCACCATTCCGATAGCACCGTAGTTGATGGAGCTGGGGGGAGGGGGAGAAGGGAAATACAAGCACCTCGTCATACAGTGACAAAATAGTGGAGACAAAGAGAAATAGGAATCAAGCCAAGAAAGAAAAGTGGTGGGGAAAATCTAATTAAAGCTGCATCACCCTAAGCCGAGAAATGTCACGGTTTTAGTATCTAACAGATGCTCCGACTTTTCAAAATGAAACTGGAACTAGCAAATGGTTTCATTTGTGGCTTTTATTATTTTTGAAGCCTTACTTTATCCTTTTACATATTCGAGTTGAAATTTTAAGAGATGCGATGAGATAGATATAATAACAATAATAATAATAATAATAGTAATAATAATAATAATAATAATAATAATAATAATAATAATAATAATAATAATAATAATAATAATAATAATAATAATAATAATAATAATAAAAAAAATAATAATAATAATAATAATAATAATAATAATAATAATAATAATAATAATAATAATAATAATAATAATAATAATAATAATAATAACAATAATAATAATAATAATAAAGATCATAATAAAAAATGGTAATAATTAATTCTATACTTTAAGAATTGAATCTTGTCCTTGTTTATTTTTTCAAAGAACCTCTACAACAATGAAATCTAAACCCGCTATCAAAGATTTATGACGATCTTCAATCTCTGTATTTAATCTGTGGCAAACTATTATGACAGTCGAGTGGGTTCGAATGTTGCAAGCAAATTCAAAACAACTGGTTGTAAATTTTTTTAGGAAAATTTAGATTTATTCTTGTTATATAACAAAAGGCCCATTTTTTTTCCTTATAATCAAACGGTATATTATTATATTTGGATATTATACATTTATCTTTACTTTAAAGAAAAACAGAAGAAATTTGATCATCTCATAATCAAAGGGTATATTATAATTGAACTTTATTCAGTTATCTTTACTTTGGAAAAAAAGAGAAGAGTTTTGATCACATCATCACTTACTCCGGGAAAATATCGGAGAAAAATGGCGGCTGTAGTATTCCGGCGGGGAAAACTTGATGGAAGAAACCATACCGGGTAAGGGTTAAAGGAGGGGGGGGGGGGGGTAGGGGAATGGCAAAAAGTTGTAGGTTAGAGATTAAAAAAAAAAAATACGTGGTGCATAAAAGATGTAAGGAGAGCAAAGTGTTGAGAAAATATTCAACTCCAATTTATTTCTATAACGCTAGGCCTATTGCTAAGAGATATTTCTCTGTGATAATAAGATAAAGATTTTTAATGTTGCTTGACCTATCTTAGATTAATATGATTGTGGTGACATAGTGGCATTTCTATCTTAGATTAATATGATTGTGGTGACATGGTGGCATTTCTATCTTAGATTAATATGATTGTGGTGACATGGTGGCATTTCTATCTTAGATTAATATGATTGTGGTGACATGGTGGCATTTCTATCTTAGATTAATATGATTGTGGTGACATGGTGGCATTTCTATCTTAGATTAATATGATTGTGGTGACATGGTGGCATTTCTATCTTAGATTAGTATGATTGTGGTGACATAGTGGCATTTTAAAGTAAGATGGAGTGGGGAAAAGTAAAAAAAAGGGTCCAATCGGTGGAAAAAGACTTGAAATTTTCAAAAATTCATTATTGTCCTTCGAACTGGTAGTGTTAGCATCTGTCTAAGACAACTGTCTTGTATCAAGGGAGAAAACTCT
This sequence comes from Elysia crispata, assembly GCA_033675545.1. Taxonomy (NCBI): domain Eukaryota; kingdom Metazoa; phylum Mollusca; class Gastropoda; family Plakobranchidae; genus Elysia; species Elysia crispata. The sequence continues at coordinate 207,343 of JAWDGP010003436.1, forward strand.
ATAACTCGCCGGTGGCTTGTCCCGAGTGAGTTATCGTGCGTGCACGTTTCTCAGTTATTCTTACACAACCACTGCCATACCAGATGCCTTCCTTTATTTATCTTTATTTCATTTATCTTCTCTCTTCCTCTCTATATTTTCTTTTCTTTTTTTATGTTACTTTATCTTCCGGAATATTTCATTATCTTTTCTTAATTTTCCATATTTTCTGTATATTTTCTGGATCCACTCTATATTTCCCCTTAAAATTTCTTCTCAAAGTCTCTCTAATTTCTACACATTTCCTATTTCTTCTGTTTTCTACATCTTTTCTTTTTCCTATTTCTCCGCTTCATCGGCGTGTTCCATAGAGCCTGGCCGAACCCAAGGCTGACATCAAGGGAGCTGGTCGAGCCTGGGTAATAACACACCTAGAAGGTCACCGCTCTGTTTTTACTCACCAACTTCATTCTCGGGGAAAGAGTGGTATGCGTTCACTACATATGGCGCCATGCCCCAACTGTGTGAAGAAAAATAAATAAATAGATAGATGATTAATTAAAAATGGAAACATTCTCCAGTCTGCCCTTTGTTGTTGTTCTTCTTCTTGTTGTACATCAACTTAGCAAGATAATTTCCAGATCTTCCTTCTTTTAAATCCACCAAATCTCTTACACGGATTAACACGTTCTGAAAACATACTACCCCGTCGACTATCCATCTTTACCTGGAGGGCTGAACAAGTAGGGAAAACAGGGATGGTGACAGAGAGAGAGAGAGAGAGAGAGAGAGAGAGAGAGAGAGAGAGAGAGAGAGAGAGAGAGAGAGAGAGAGAGATCGGCAGACAGTTCGCCAGACAGATACATTGTCACATCTCTACCTGGAGGGCTGAACAAGTAGGAAAAACAGTGATGATGACAAAGAGATAGACCGACAGACAGACGTTCAGACAGATAAACTGTCAAATCTTTATCTGGAGGGCTGAACAGGTAGGAAAATCAGGGATTGTGACAGAGAGAGAGAGAGAGAGAGAGAGAGAGAGAGAGAGAGAGAGAGAGAGAGAGAGAGATCGGCAGACAGTTAGCCAGACAGATATATTGTCACATCTCTACCTGGAGGGCTGAACAAGTAGGAAAAACAGTGATGATGACAAAGAGTTAGACCGACATACAGACATTCAGACAGATAAATTGTCACATCTCTACCTGGAGGGCTGAACAGGTAGGAAAAACAGTGATGATGACAAAGAGAGAGAGAGAGAGAGAGAGAGAGAGAGAGAGAGAGAGAGAGAGAGAGAGAGAGAGAGAGATTGGCAGACTGTTAGCCAGACAGATAACTTGTCACATCTCTACCTGGAGGGCTGAACAAGTAGGAAAAACAGTGATGATGACAAAGAGTTAGACCGACATACAGACATTCAGACAGATAAATTGTCACATCTCTACCTGGAGGGCTGAACAGGTAGGAAAAACAGTGATGATGACAAAGAGAGAGAGAGAGAGAGAGAGAGAGAGAGAGAGAGAGAGAGAGAGAGAGAGAGATTGGCAGACAGTTAGCCAGACAGATACATTGTCACATCTCTACCTGGAGGGCTGAACAAGTAGGAAAAACAGTGATGATGACAAAGAGATAGACCGGCAGACAGATGGCCAGACAGATACATTGTCACATCTCTACCTGGAGGGCTGAACAAGTAGGAAAAACAGTGATGATGACAAAGAGATAGACCGGCAGACAGTTCGCCAGACAGATACATTGTCACATCTCTACCTGGAGGGCTGAACAAGTAGGAAAAACAGTGATGATGACAAAGAGATAGACCGGCAGACAGTTCGCCAGACAGATACATTGTCACATCTCTACCTGGAGGGCTGAACAAGTAGGAAAATCAGGGATTGATGACAGAGAGAGAGAGAGAGAGAGAGAGAGAGAGAGAGAGAGAGAGATTGGCAGACAGTTAGCCAGACAGATACATTGTCACATCTCTACCTGGAGGGCTGAACAAGTAGGAAAAACAGTGATGATGACAAAGAGATAGACCGACAGACAGACGTTCAGACAGATAAATTGTCACATCTCTATCTGGAGGGCTGAACAGGTAGGAAAAACAGGGATGGTGACAGAGAGAGAGAGAGAGAGAGAGAGAGAGAGAGAGAGAGAGAGAGAGAGAGAGATCGGCAGACAGTTCGCCAGACAGATACATTGTCACATCTCTACCTGGAGGGCTGAACAAGTAGGAAAAACAGTGATGATGACAAAGAGATAGACCGGCAGACAGTTCGCCAGACAGATACATTGTCACATCTCTACCTGGAGGGCTGAACAAGTAGGAAAAACAGTGATGATGACAAAGAGAGAGAGAGAGAGAGAGAGATTGGCAGACAGTTCGCCAGACAGATACATTGTCACATCTCTACCTGGAGGGCTGAACAAGTAGGAAAAACAGTGATGATGACAAAGAGATAGACCGACAGACAGATAGCCAGACAGATACATTGTCACATCTCTACCTGGAGGGCTGAACAAGTAGGAAAAACAGTGATGATGACAAAGAGATAGACCGGCAGACAGATAGCCAGACAGATCGTTTTGTTCGCTGTGAAGACCAAAATCTATCAGCGAGAATGTTACCAATAGCTGCAGGTCCAGTTTGGCAACATGCTGCCAGGGGCTCTGGATCGAAACCGCCCAAATTACTCGTAATATGCGAAAACTTGTATATCTGAAAAATCAAAAAGTAAAGAGTAATATTTTTAAAATTCAGTTCATGCTTATTTTAAGAGAATTTCTTCCTTTCTTAAAACCAATAACCAACTCTCATATATAAACATTAAACAGTTCTTACGCATTTTTATCGACTGGCTTGCTCAGCTTGAGAAGATAATCGATTAATCCAGTCCAAAAAATGGCGTCGCGGTTTTGATAAAAGTTGTCTGTTGTCATGGTCAACTGCAAAGAAAAATTTCATTTAAGTCAATAAAGAGACTGAGTAACACTAGCGGAAGTAGCATTGACAGTGGTAGAAGTCTTGATAGTGGTAGTGGTGGTGGTACTGGTAGTGGTAGTAGTATTGGTAGTGGCAGTGGTAGAGGTAGTGGTAGTGGCAGTGGTAGTAATAGTGTTGGAGGTGGTAGTGGTAGTAACAGTGGTATTTATATTGGTAGTGGTATTTGTTTTGGTGGTGGTAGTGGTAATGGCAGTGGTAGTTGTATTTGCAGTGGTATTAGTAATGGTATTAGTAGTGGTAGGGGTGGTTGTGGTAGTAGTAGTGGTAGTAGTATTGTTAGTGGTAGTGGTGATGGTGATGGTTATAGTGATACTGGTACTGGTAATGGTAGTAGTAGTAGTAGTAGTAGTAGTAGTAGTAGTAGTAGTAGTAGTAGTAGTAGTAGTAGTAGTAGTAGTAGTAGTAGTAGTAGAAGTAGTAGTAGTAGAAATAGTAGTAGCAGTAGTAGTAGTAGTAGTAGTAGTAGTAGTAGTAGTAGTAGTAGTAGTTGTAGTAGTAGTAGTAGTATTATTGGTTGTAGTAGTAGTAGTAGTTGTAGTAGTAGTAGTAGTAGTATTAGTAGTAGTAGTAGTAGTAGTAGTAGTAGTAGTAGTAGTAGTAGTAGTAGTAGTAGTAGTAGTAGTAGTAGTAGTAGTAGTAGTATCATTTTTTTTATTAATGTTATTTCTATTATTATTATTATTATTATTATTATTATTATTATTATTATTATTATTATTATTATTATTATTATTATTATTATTATCATCATCATCATCATTATTATTATTATTATTATTATTATTATTATTATTATTATTATTATTATTATTATTATTATTATTATTATTATTATTATTATTATTATTATTATTATTATTATAGAGACAGAGAAAAAGTAATTGCATAACTACTACTTCTACTACCACTACTTTTATCAATAGTAGTAGTAGTAGTAGTAGTAGTAGTAGTAGTAGTAGTAGTAGTAGTAGTAGTAGTAGTAGTAGTAGTAGTAGTAGTAGTAGTAGTAGTAGTAGTAGTAGTAGTAGTAGTAGTAGTAGTAGTAGTAGTAGAAACTATAGTCGTGTAAACAGTAGTCAAGAAACATTAGCAAGCAAAATAGATATAAAACCATCCGCCATTTCATACTGCGAGAATATCATAAAGCCTCACTTCTCAGCTCCCTCCCTTGTACTTAACTGTCCCTCTATTAAGGTTAGGGAATTGGTGGGAGTAAGGGGGGAAGGGGTTAAAAAAAACAATTGACAATTTATTTTGTACTCACATTTTCATATTTCTCAGAGAAATGCTCGTCATCGAAATCTCTGTCCGGGTAGCCAATCTTCCTGCCCATAGCATCAAGCTACATGCGGGGAAAAAATAAGAGCGATTCAACATGGGACTACAGAGAGCATCTACAGCACAGCCAAACTTGTGTATAGCAATCACAAACATGGGTATAGCAATCACAAACATGGGTATAGCAATCCCAAACATGGGTATAGCAATCACAAACATGGGTATAGCAATCACAAACATGGGTATAGCAATCACAAACATGTGTATAGCAATCACAAACATGGGTATAGCAATCACAAACATTTGTATAGCAATCTAGCAATCACAATCAAACATGTGTATAGCAATCACAAACAAACATGTGTATAGCAATCACAATCAAACATGTGTATAGCAATCACAAACAAACATGTGTATAGCAATCACAAACATGTGTATAGCAACCAGAAACCAACATGTGTATAGGAATCACAAACAAACCTGTGTATAGCAATCACAAACATGTGTATAGCAATCACAAACAAACATGTGTATAGCAATCACAAAGAAACATGTGTATAGCAATCACAAACATGTTTATAGCAATCACAAACATGTGTATAGCAATCACAAACATGTGTATAGCAATCACAAACATGTTTATAGCAATCACAAACATGTGTATAGCAATCACAAAGAAACATGTGTATAGCAATCACAAACATGTTTATAGCAATCACAAACATGTGTAAAGCAATCACAAACAAAGTTTCCTTCTCCGGAAAGCATTTTTTTTCGTGGTATATAGATCTGAATAATATATGCCTTTACATGATGCCTTTAAATTAATATTCCTGGTCCATTTTTCTCGTCAAATTAGAATCTTCCTCATGGAAACAGTATGAAGATAAACTTAAAAGTGAAAAAAAGCCGACAATGTCTTTTAATTGCCGCACGAAAGATATCTTTACGCTCTTACACAGGGAAACCGCATAAAAAATACCCGATGGCTTCAGTAAGAGCGCACATCTTTAAAACGCAAAAGTTGCAAACAATAATATTTTTTAGCGCAACCTCCACCGCAATCCTTTAGCTAGATTTTCACATATATAATTCTGGAAAACGGTTTTTAAAGGCACTGAATACGGTAATTGTGATATCCACAAGTTGGTTTTAACGTACACCGCAATGTGTAACCAATGACAGGTCGCGCTAGAGGATACACCAACTCTCACCTTGAGGAAAGCCTCGCCTTTTGTCTTGTCCGACATCCAACTGGCGTCATGCAGTATATTCCGGAAGGAGTCTTTCAGGTGGTCAATCATGATGTCCATCTGGTCAGTGTGAACAACACGACGATATCAACCGATTCACGTGAGACATGAGCAATTCCCACAGCTCACTTCCAGCTTAACAAGGAGAGATAGAAGCTTATGAAGAAATCTTTAGCATTCTTAGTATACTGCAGGATGGTGTTGATACCATTAGCGCTCACGTGACCATGATGTGGCACATACTTATTGGAGAAGCGTGCGCTGTAGCTCACGAAAGCTATTTTGCTCATTTGGATGAGTATGGAATGTATTTTTTGTCTGGTTCGTTTTGCTTTATAACAACATAACTGAGTGATTCATTTCTAATGTATTTAAGTTTCAAAATTTTTCTTAATTTTTCTTTTGCATTTTTCTTTTATCTCGCAATTTTTGTTTTATTCCAGAAAATTTCAGCTCTTATTTAAAAAAACAACATAGTCCGTGATGAGATAAGAAAAAGGCTAGAGAATAAACCCAAACGCTGTGGTCAGAGAGCAGTTAGATATCTACATTAAATCTGTCCCTGGTGCTATGCCATTCTAATCAGCTCTCGATTTAAGTGAGATCAGGAAGATTTCAATTTAAGAACCAAGAACTGCATGGCATGGAAAAATAAAATAGAGAGCCCACTAGGATGAAAATTATTACAGCGATCGATCCTAACAAAGATATTTAGATTTGTGAAATAATTCAGTTCCTTAGAAAAAAATATATAATGATACAAGCGGAAACAAAAGAAGAAAATGTCTGCATACATAATGTTTGGAGTCCTCGGAGAATTTTCTGCGCGTGAATTCTTTAGAAATGCCGAAAGAAAACGTCGATGTTGCGTAGCCGAGACATTTCTTCCATCTGGGCAGCTCTTGCGTTTTTCCTGTATAAACCTGACAAAAACAACAAAAACAAAACAGCCAGTGATATTAACGGGTGTGCGGCAAACAACATTTAAAAAAGTTTTTTTTTTGGTTCAATTGTTAGAGAACGTCTTCATCATCATCATTTTTGTTATTATAACTTAAACAATTTTATTATCATTATTACTATTATAAATCATACCACCATATTTTTTGTTTACGAACACTTTTTATTGTGTGATAAAGAGATCAATGTCACAACGGTATATCCTACCTTCGCCCACTCCAGGTCAATCTCCCGGAGCTGCTTGGTCAAGCCTTTCACTCTCTTCAGGGCATACATGAAGCCGAACAAGTTCATGAGGGTTCTGAGGAAGGTACCGTGTTGTTGTTGTTGTTGTTGTTGTTGTTGTTGTTGTTGTTGTTGTTGTTGTTGTTGTTGTTGTTCTTCTTCTTCTTCTTCTTCTTCTTCTTCTTCTTCTTCTTCTTTTTCTTCTTCTTCTTCTTCTTTTTCTTCTTCTTCTTCTTCTTCTTCTTCTTCTTCTTCTTCTTCTTCTTCTTCTTCTTCTTCTTCTTCTTCTTCTTCTTCTTCTTCTTCTTCTTCTTCTTCTTCTTCTTATTATTATTATTATTATTATTATTATTATTATTATTATTATTATTATTATTATTATCGTCATATTCGCTTTAAGGGTATTCAGAATCGTAACCATAATTATTTACTGCTTAAAAAATGTGGATGTTTTTTTTTTCTTAAATATTTTAATAAGAAAACTGCTAAAAAAGAAATCACCGTCGACGGCGAAAAAAATAAAAGAAGACAAATTTAGTAGTGGACAGATTTCATCACCTTGAGACTGAATGTAGGAGCTAGGACTTATATCAAGATGTATCCCGTGTACCTAGATCAAAGTGTATCCCGTGTACTTAGATCAAGGTGTATCCCGTGTACTTAGATCAAGGTGTATCCGGTGTACTTAGATCAAGGTGTATCCCGTGTACTTAGATCAAGGTGTACCACGTGTAATTAGATCAAGGTATATCCCGTGTACTTAGACCAAGGTGTACCACGTGTAATTAGATCAAGGTATATCCCGTGTACTTAGATCAAGGTGTATCTTGTGTACTTAGATCAAGGTGAATCTTGTGTACTTAGATCAAGGTGTATCTTGTGTACTTAGATCAAGGTGTATCACGTGTACTTAGATCAAAGTGTATCTTGTGTACTTAGATCAAAGTGTATCCCGTGTACTTAAATTAAAGTGTATCCCGTGTATTCAGATCAACGTGTATCCAGTGTACGTAGATCAAAGTGTATCCCGTGTACTTAGATCAAGATGTATCCCGACAGCCAACTCTGATAACTTAAGCATCTCAACATTTTACCCCTAGAAGCATAACGATACTACGAGTCTAAAAATAACCTTTTTGGACTGACCTTTTCTCGGCAGTGGCGAGAACAGCTTCCAGTTTCTCAAAATATGATGGGAACAACACAGTGATATTCTGGTCATCTTCCAAGGTCATGTTGGCCAAGGTGAAGGCCGCCCGGAGCCCCCGAGGAATGTCTATCTGTGAAGCGACAATCACGTCAAATCGTGTGAAGATGTGTGCTTACTTCCAGCGGTTTTTCTTAACCGTCTGGGTGTGAAAGTGGTAGAGAGGAGCGCTGTTCAGAGATTTTCACAAACAAGAGAATGATAACTTTTTATTTTTTAACATTCATTCACATTTGAGATAAACTTAAACCTTAGACAAATTAACTTAACTGACCTAATCTATCATGTTTTTTATGTCGTTTTTTTTTTTTTTTTTGGGGGATTGGGGGGGGGGGGGGGGGGGGAGGTTATTTGCTTAAACCGAGTTTTAAAGATTAAAACGAAGCATGTGTGTAAAAATAGACACACAAAAATGATAAAGAGTAAAACAAGCATAATAGCCAGGAGAGAAAGAAAAATATGTCCAGATTAAGAACACTGTGTAGCGAAGAATTGTGCGTGACGCTTGTAGGATTTCTTGCCCCATGTAAAAAGGTCATGATGTCACTTCCTCCTTTGAGTGATTAATTATTTGTGCGTAACAACCCCAAGTTTGTCGTATTTAGCAAGCAAAATCTAAAGATCTAGACTTAGTTCAATCTGGCACGTGTGTTGTGAGCATATTCAATTCTTGATGTAAGATTATGTGAGGATCTGAGGAAATAAAGCCTTGCCCCTAACGTTTACAAACACACTGGTGACGTCACACTTTTTCTTTTAAGTATCGCTCCGATGAGATCTAGTCTTGATTTAGATCAAACTCCATTTATTTGTTTGTTTACTTACATACGAATAATTTTGGCGTAAATCCGTCAAAGTTGTAGGATTATACATTTTGGAGTAATCTCGCCTTCCTTCTGGAGGAACAGTTATCTATGGAAACAAGATGGGGAAACTATATCAGTGTCTTCTCTATCGAGCTTATAGATCGCCCACTGAAGATCAACGACGAAATATAGCAGCCTCTTCTAGAGAGGCATATAGATAAGCCATCAGGCAAAAAAATGTGGCTAGCATTTAAGCAAACTTTTTGGAAACTGAACATGTAAAAGCGCTTAAGGTGAGAAACTGATAATATATCTGACTGTTACACTCTCTCTCTCTCTCTCTCTCTCTCTCTCTCTCTCTCTATATATATATATATATATATATATATATATATATATATATATATATAAATTAATAAGAAATTGAGAGAGGTGGAGTAAAATTAATATATATATATATATATATATATATACATATATATTAATTTTTCTCCACCTCTCTCAATTTCTTTTTCTCTGGCTCATTCTCCCTTACCTGTGACTTTATAAACATCTCTCTCTCTCTCTCTCTCTCTCTCTCTCTCTCTCTCTCTCTCTCTCTCTCTCTCTCTCTCTCTCTCTCTTTGTCGCTCTGTCTCTTCCCCTCTCACCCTCTCAGTCCCCCCCCTCTCACTCTCTGTCTCTGTCTGTCTGTCTGTCTGTCTCTCTCTCTCTCTCTCTCTCTCTCTCTCTCTCTCTCTCTCTCTCTCTTTCTCGCTCTCTTTCTCCCTCTCTCTCTTTGAGAGAGGTGGAGTAAAATTAACATATATATACATATGTATATATATAAATTTTTCTCCATCTCTCTCAATTTCTTTTTCTCTGGCTCATTCTCCCTTACCTGCGAATTTATAAACATCTCTCTCTCTCTCTCTCTCTCTCTCTCTCTCTCTCTCTCTCTCTCTCTCTCTCTCTCGCTCTGTCTCTTCCCTTCTCACCCTCTCAGTCCCCCCTCTCTCTCTGTCCCTGTCTTTCTCTCTTTCTCGCTCTCTCTCTCCCTCTCTAAAACTTCTCTCACTTCCTCTTACGATTGACAGGTTCAAAACGAATCCAACAATAAAGCATATCCAGTTATCCGATTTTTCAACTCAGAAGAGTTACCTCATACTAACAAGAACCTACATTTGCTAGTTGCATTTCCAAGTCTAGAAAAGCTGCGGCGTCCCGAGCAGCGGTTCGAGGCGCAGCTCCTAGAGCGACAGCGTAATCCTTCAGGTATTTCTCATAGGCCTGGAGAACCGAGTCATTGCGGGCTCGCGTCAGGTACTGCCTGGACAGGCACAGCATTGGATCAGTAAGCTGGCAAGTGAGGAGAGAGAGAAGAAAACTGGATCAGTTCTCTAGGATTTTTGTGTAACAAAAAAAGAGGTGCAGCAATATGCTATAACTTCAGTTACTGCTTAT
>JAWDGP010003436.1:220000-230000 GCA_033675545.1 Elysia crispata
GTATTAAGACTAGAGGTTTTGGAAGATTGAGCGGAGTTTAGAAGGTTGTACGTATTAAGACTAGAGGTTTTGGAAGATTGAGCTGAGTTTACAAGGTTGTACGTATTAAGACTAGAGGTTTTGGAAGATTGAGCTGAGTTTACAAGGTTGTACGAATTAAGACTAGAGGTTTTGGAAGATTGTGCTGGGTTTATAAGGTTGCACGTATTAAGACTAGGGGTTTTAGAAGATTGTGCTGGGTTTACAAGGTTGTACGTATTAACACTAGAGGTTTTGGAAGATTGAGCTGAGTTTACAAGGTTGTACGTATTAAGACTAGAGGTTTTGGAAGATTGAGCTGAGTTTACAATGTTGTACGTATTAAGTAGAGGTTTTGGAAGATTGAGCGGAGTTTAAAAGGTTGTACGTATTAATAATAGAGGTTTTGGAAGATTGTGCTGAGCTTAAAAGGTTGTACGCATTAAGACTAGACGTTTTGGAAGATTGAGCGGAGTTTACAATGTTGTACGTATTAAGTAGAGGTTTTGGAAGATTGAGCTGAGTTTACAAGGTTGTACGAATTAAGACTAGAGGTTTTGAAAGATTGTGCTGGATTTACAAGGTTGCACGTATTAAGACTAGGGGTTTTGGAAAATTGTGCTGGGTTTACAAGGTTGTTCGTATTAAGTAGAGGTTTTGAAAGAATGAGCTGGGTTTACAGGGTTGTACGTATTAAGTAGAGGTTTTGGAAGATTGAGCTGAGTTTACAAGGTTGTACGTATTAAGTACAGGTTTTGAAAGATTGAGCTGAGTTTACAAGGTTGTACGTATTAAGTAGAGGTTTTGAAAGATTGAGCGGAGTTTACAAGGTTGTACGTATTAAGACTAGAGGTTTTGTATCTTCACGTAATAAAACCAAAGGTTTGGGTAGAGGATTAGAGAAGTAGCGAAAGATGTCAAAACTTTTATCGTCCCAGCAGCACCAACAAGAAAAAAGTTTTTGAAAAGATCCGAGAAACCTGTCGATAGACCTGTCCTCACCTTCATCCATGCAGGACTTGTAGAGATTCTTGGCGTTGATCATGTAATCCCTGTCTCCAGGTTTGGTCTCTTCCGCCAGGAGAGCTGGGAGACCGAGATGAATCAGGAATTCAGTGAAAATGAAGAGAAGAACATTTGTTAAGCCATTACAAAAGATTAGAAGGATTAACGCTAGCCATTCTAATAACATCATAGGTTTTATATGAGTTTCGTTGCTCAATAACTTTACTTTATTCCAAATTATCTTGTTTTACAATGGTAGTCAGTAAACTTAACCCTAACTTTAATCCTAAGCCCAAGCTGAAATTCATCGCCTGTACAAAGAATTGTAAACTGATACTCTTTCTTTATTCATGTTAACTGTTTATTCGTCTGTTTCTTGAAACAAGATTAAGTCTATGTAGAAAAAAACCTGCAGATCTGATGTTCCGAATTCACGTCACAAAAGCTTCCCCTACAACATCCCAATCTGACTTAAAACTCCATAAAAAAAGGAGAAGATGGGGTGTGGCTTCTCTCATATCTGTTGTTTAATTGACCATAGAGACTTGATAGTAAATATATAAACAATTAATGTTTAAAATCTTATGCAACAATTTAATCACATATTTTTTCCTCTTGTATTTTAAAAATCGCTGTTAATGAAATGAACAACAAAGTTGATTTCAAGGCAGTCTGTTCTGGGTTTTTTTTGTTCCCCCTCCTCCTCCTCCTCCTTCTCTTCCTCTTACTCCTCCTCTTCCTCTTCTTCTTCTTCTTCTTCTTCTTCTTCTTCTTCTTCTTCTTCTTCTTCTTCTTCTTCTTCTTCTTCTTCTTCTTCTTCTTCTTCTTCTTTTTCTTCTTCTACTTCTTCTTCTTCTTCTTCTTCTTCTTCTTCTTCTTCTTCTTCTTCTTCTTCTTCTTCTTCTTCTTCTTCTTCTTCTTCTTCTTCTTCTTCTTCTTCTTCTTCTTCTTCTTCTTCTCCTTCTATGATATTACCAAACTCTTACATTTTAGAAAATCATTATTTCGATCCGATACTAGTGAGAAAGAATTCTTGCGAGTTTCTCCATCGTCTAAGACAACAGTATGGTAGAAATTGCCGCAGGCGTACTTGTCGAAATCTTCACACGGGTTCACGCTCTGGTCCATTTTCTCTGCTAGCATGGCGGCTGGGAAAGATAAGGTAAAACTTTATAGCATTTGGTGATTTTGTGCTAGATGCACAAAATAATCATCCATACTAGTTAATAAAATATAAAGAAAGGTCATCTGTACTTCATGTGATGATTTTTCAATTTTAAGTCACGGATAACATTAAAAAAAAAAAAACAACAACACAGATTTACCAATTCACAACAAATGGTTTGAATTTGACCAATGAGAGTCTTGTTCATTAAGCTGTGAATTCCTTCTTAAAGAGAAAGTTCTCCCCAGTTTTAGAGAAATACTCAATGTTCTATGTCAAGCCAGGTAAAATAGCAGAAGTAATTTAAAAAAAAATTGATATTAAATATATTCTATATTCTCACCAGTTTTAGAGAAATGCTCAATGTTCTATGTCAAGCCAGGTAAAATAGCAGAAGTAATTTAAAAAAAAATTGATATTAAATATATTCTATATTCTCACCAGTTTTAGAGAAATACTCAAGTTGATCTATTTTGCATCAAGCCAGATATAATGATTTAACTTTTAAAAGTTTGATATTAAAAAAAAATCTATATTCTTATCACTTTTGAAGAAATACTGTTGATGGTCGGTTCCTCAACAAGATAGATATTGTAACAGATGAACTTTTAAAAATTTCATAGCTAAATCTCTATGCTCTCACCAGTTTTCACACAGTTCACTGTATCACAAATGTCATTGGTATCTGAACAGCAGGGTGAGGTGCAAACAAAAAAAAAAATACAAAAAATTTAGAGTTGTGCAATCTATAGATTCAAAACAAAAACAAATAAGAGCGATAATTATAATAGTTTAAGATTGAAATATGTAAAATGCTTACTTATCAAATTTTAACGCAATGTCAGGGAACATGGAAAAAAATGGAATATAAATGAATGGGGTTCAGTTAAAAATAATTTACGAACCAAAACGTAGCCGTTCCTAATTGTTGCCTAAAGAGTTGCCTTAGGTAGCGAATAGTCCAGCAGTGTGGTATGAAGATTTAGACTAAATTTTTTCAGAATATTGAAACTCTTTATGACCATCATTTGAGTAGTGAAATAATAAAAGTTAATTGTAATTTTCAATTCATATTGTAAATTATCAGAAATGTTTTCACCAAGTTGCAACATTTTCTTCTTAAGGAAGCATGGAGCCTTTATCTGCATTATAAGTAAGTCTTTATTTACAGTCAACCTCGCTGGTTTTGCTTTTCTATTATTTTTATAAACTGCTTCCTGGGCCCATTTAATGAAAAAGCAAGAGGCGTATCTAACAAGCCTTTCATTTCAACCAGGTTTCAGGTTTATAAAATTTTTGGTTCTTACATTCGGTTTTTACAAAAAGTTTTTCATATCATGTCTACACCCCTATTGCAAATTTATGCGCATATCAATTTTCATATCTGGCTTGCCCGGTGAATAACCAGGCATTTAAACTATAACTGGAGGATAAGTGGAAAAAACACCAAATTACTGCCAGCCTTATTCTCCTTCTTCTACACTAGCTCTATGAATCAAACTTAAAAAGCAGCGTGCGCAATTAACCAGATCTGTTATTTGATATGTTTTTAAAATATATTTAAGAACAAGAACAAATTTTACAGTCCATATTTAATTCGCGACATATAACAGAGAAGAAAGCGACACTCTTGAAATCGCCGAGTGTATAAAGATGGTTGTAAGGAGTCTTATAGTATTAGAAAGATATTTTTTCAACTGTATGATTTATCTCGAAACCGTGTATGTTAAAATTTCTTTCTATCTCTTTATTTGGGACTGCAAAATTAATTACAATTTCATACACGAATGAAATTCCAAATCTAATTCATTCTATTGCTACGGAAGGCATTCCACATGAGGTAAGCGATGTCAGATTATTGTATTGCACTATGCAGTTTTGTATTTAGCACAAGAAAAACAATCGGAGTGTGGGAGGATGCGAGGAAAGATTTAAGAATCTCATTATTATTATTATTATTATTATTATTATTATTATTATTATTATTATTATTATTATTATTATTATTATTAATACTGCCACTATTACTACTACTACTACTACTACTACTACTACTACTACTACTACTACTACTACTACTACTACTACTACTACTACTACTACTACTACTACTACTACTACTACTACTACTACTACTACTACTACTACTACTACTACTACTACTACTACTACTACTACTACTATTATTATCGTTGTTCTTGTTGTTGCTGTTACTGTTGCTGTTGTTGATACCTCTGTCCTCGTACTTGAAGAAGTAAACAAGGAAAAGCGCCATAAAAACTGCGGCAGCAATGAAGAGAATAATGAGCAGAAAGATAAGACATTTCTGACCACAAGTCCTGGCTTCTTTCTCTGAAAAACTGGGGAAACAAGAGACACATAATGAAAATAGACTGAGGAAATTGTCTCTATCTCTGACCTTGTCTTTATTTATTATATCTTTATCATCATCATCATTATTATTATTATTATTATTATTATTATTATTATTATTATTATTATTATTATTATTATCATCATCATCATCATCATCATCATCATCATTATTATTATTATTATTATTATTATTATTATTATTATTATTATTATTATTATTATCATCATCATCATCATCATCACTATTATCATTATTATTATTATCATTATTATTATTATTATTATTATCATCATCATCATCATCATCATCATCATCATCATCATTATTATTATTATTATTATTATTATTATTATTATTATTATTATCATCATCATCATCATCATCATCATCATCATCATCATCATCATCATCATTATTGTCATCATTATTATTATTATTATTATTATTATTATCATCATCATCATCATCATCATCATCATCATCATCATCATTATTATTATTATTATTATTATTATTATTATTATTATTATTATTATTATTATTATTATTATTATTATTATTATTATAACACCTCGGAATTCGAACTCTTGGTTTTAAGGATATTGAAGCAGACACTTTAATCAAGAAGTCACCTGCGGTCCTTGTAGCTGTAGTAGAATATTCGCACAGTCTACTTAGGATGACTTTCCTTTTTTTTATTTCGTGTTATTTCTCGCCAAAGTTACGTTCACATGCATCGTTTTGATTTTTTTTTTAAAAAGGAAACTCTTTCTAACTTTCCATACATTTTGTTTTCTGGAAACAACTTGTTGTTGAAATTACTACGCCGTCTGCCTATCTTTCAGGTAACTTTACATTAAAACATAAATGGCAATTGATTAAAAGACATTCTTTCCTATAAATGGCACTTAAGCTTTTTGTAATAATTTTCCCTCAAAATATTTCAAAGTATCATACTGATTTCTTATCTGTCAATTATATCAATGAGTGACACGTGCCGTACGTATAATTGCAAAATATATTAATTCGCAAATAGTGAACAAGACAAGTTTATGTCTTGATTCCATTGTTTGTCCGAACAATTGATTTTGAGGCAAATTTTATTTCATCAATGTAGTACTGCAATGTGCGTGAGCTTTGTGATAGAATAGAATGCCAGAATGTCACCTTATTTTGTTTTCATCCATCATAATAATTAAAGTATTAACCTTTCAACACTGTCCCTGTATAGAATAGAGTATCTTCTGCAACATTGTTGAAAGAGCTGAAGCACATTCCACATCGACAAGACGAGCAACATGTCCACCGCAGAAAAGATTTCATATTCTTAAAACAAAACCAACTTTGATTAAAAGAAGAGAAATGTTTACGCCATGTCCTCATAGGAAAAGCATCTTCTACGTGAATATAAAAGAGATGAAATGATAAACGAAGAACAGAACTATACAAGATCTAAGCAGACAAACAGACAAAAAAAAATGTATAGACAGATAGAGGATTCAACGGAGACATAATGAATACAGAGATGGAAAGCGGAAAAGAGGGACAAACGACGAGCAGGCAGACAGAAACTCAAAGACATTTGAATGCCACTAGCTTTCAAGGACAGAGCAATATAAAGGGGGAAAGGAAGCCGGAGACAGAGGCAGAAGGGACAGACAGAAATTAGGTTGTCGTCAGATGGCCACACAAAATACAGAGACAGAAGGGAGAGAAAAATATTAGAGTGTCTTCAGGTGGCCACACAAATTACAGAGACAGAAGGGAGACAAAGGGATTAGATTGTCTTCAGGTGGCCACACAAATTACAGAGACAGAAGGGAGAGACAGGAATTAGATTGTCTTCAGGTGGCCACACAAATTACAGAGACAGAAGGGAGAGACAGAAATTAGATTGTCTTCAGGTGGCCACACAAATTACAGAGACAGAAGGAAGAGACAGGAATTAGATTGTCTTCAGGTAGCCACACAAGTTACAGAGCAGAAGGGAGAGACAGAAATTAGATTGCCTTCAGGTGGCTACACAAATGACGGTGACAGAGGGGAAAGACAAATATTAGAGTGTCTCCAGGTGGCCACACAAATGACGGTGACAGAGGGGAAAGACAAATATTAGAGTGTCTCCAGGTGGCCACACAAATGACGGTGACAGAGGGGAAAGACAAATATTAGAGTGTTTGTCCAAAGTTAGCTTTAATATAATCCGTCCAGGTGTTGCTTTATATTTTTCTGTGGTGTTTATCAAATAAAAGAGGAAACGAAACCAAAGGCTCAGCGCACATTTGTATTGAAAGGAGAAGGAAGCAAACAGTCTACACTCTTAGGTGACAACAAAAGACTTTTATCCTCCGGTAATATAAAAAAAAAAATTACAGATCGAAAAGAAAATTTTGGCAAGCCTCAAGTTTTTTTGTTCAGTGCTACATCGTAAACATTTTGGGCTTTTGTGTCCTGTTCTGATTTAGATCATCGTTACAATTTTGTCAATATTGGTGTATTTACATTTTTTGGGGAGAAAACAATAGTTTAAAAAGAAGTGGGGTTTTTTTTCAGTAAACTTTTTACAATTATCAAGGCCACTGGGCCGTTTTTTAGATCTATACTCTTAGACCAGTTTTTTTTTTTTTCAAATTTCTTATTTGTTCCGAAAAAATGTAATCAACCTCCTAATCACTTCGCCACAGCCTGTCATCCTGATAAATTCAACAGTGTGCAGTGAGCAGTTGCCAATTTGCTGCTTTCTAAACTGCACAGATTACCACTCAATTTCTCTATCCAGCAGAAATTAGTATAGAAAAATAGTTGCTTCCCTTTGGTAAAATTCTTGGTAAGAATCATGATCTACAATCTAAAAGCACTCAAAACATCTGTGTCTCCTTCGTAATATTGTTGCTGAATTTTTTTTTTATTGTTGTTTATCTTAGTGCAGAAAATGTTTTTATTTTAACAGAGCACTTAGTAATGTGACGAGCTATGACCATCAAGAACAAGAAAAAAAAAGAGAGAAAGAAAAGTGTGGGGGAGGGGGATTAAAGGAAAGGGTGGGAGAGAAAGAAAAAAAAAAAGAGAGAGAGAGAGAGAGAGAGAGAGAGAGAGAGAGAGAGAGAGAGAGAGAGAGAGAGAAGGGGTTGAGGGGGAGGTTGGGAGAGAAAGAGAAAAAGGCTGAGAGAGATATGAAGAAAAAAAGACAAAATATAGATAATGAAACAGAGCAGAACTTAAAGAATCAAAGTGGGGACAACGAAGGGCGTGTGTGGGACAGCGAGAAATTCTTAAAGGAGAACCCTATAAAAGCCTTTTAGAAGCGACCATAGACAGGGAGCAAACACTTGGAAACTTGGAGTGTTATTTCTCGCGTCACAATTGCCAGTCACTGATAGAAAACCTGTAACGGTCTAGTTCGAATGTGCGCTGTATAAAATTCTTATTCCTATAAGGTCACCTGAGGTTGGGAGGAAGCTTGAAAAAACAGCACAGAATAGGTTTACCTCCGTTAGGACTCTAAAGACAACCCATTTTTTTTTTTATTTTTACTCTGTATTCAAGACTTTGTTGAATAAATCGATGGAAGGGGATGAAAGAAAAACGACGATTTTTTGCTGACTATGGAACAAGATATAAAAAGCTTAAGTCCAGCAATTATTCCTCTTCGGTAACCATTTTGCTTTATGTTTTTATCTTTCTCTCTATCTGTGTCTCTATAATTGTATCTGTCTGTCTGTCTCTGTCAGTCAATTGGTCCCTCCCTCCCTCCCTCTCTCTCTCTCTCTCTCTCTCTCTCTCTCTCTCTCTCTCTCTCTCTCTCTCTCTCTCTCTCTCTCTCTCTCTCTCTCTCTCTCTCTCTTTCTCTCTCTCTCTTTTCTCTGTCCTTATCTCTGTCTGTCTCTGTTTCTGTCTGTCTGTCTGTCTCTTTCTCTTTCTCTTTCTCTTTCTCTCTCTCTCTCTCTCTCTCTCTCTCTCTCTCTCTCTCTCTCTCTCTCTCCCTCGTTATACCTTTTTCTCTTTCTGTCCTCTGTCATTCTGTGAATGTTTACTCTCAATTTACATCGTCGTCTACCTGTTTTTTTTGTGTGTGAATTTAACGCATTTATTTATTTAATTGAAAAAAATGTCATCAAAGACATCAATCTGTGACAGCAAGCGAAACAGTTCCAGCTACTGTAAGTGCATTTCCTGTACAGCCGATTGAAATGTTAGTGTTTGGGTTCCTATCGTTGTTGTTGTTGTTCTTGCTGTTGTTGTCGTTGTTGTTGTTGTTTTTTATTCTTTTTGGGGTTTTTTATGAGGGTTATTTAGTTATTTATTTTTATTGTTTTATATTTTGCTTTTTTTACTTTTTTTTTTATAGGTTTTTGTTGTTTGTTGAATTTTGTAATATCGACCTGATGGGGATGTGCAAACGCTTGAAAGAAAATGTTTTGACGTCATTTCCGCTTACGAATGGTTAGTCAGTGGTTCTCAACAACTTCCAGTTAACCCCGCCTCTAATCAGCCCAAGTGGTCCAAAATGTCCAGGTGTATCTAACAGATCTGATGATCTAGACCAGTCTCGCCCTGAGTGGGCGTCACGTGTACAATCATCCCTCATCATTTCGAGTGGTCCAAGTGTATATAACAGATCTGACGATCTACACCAGTCTCTCTCTCAGTGGGCGTCACGTGTAGTTAACCACACCCCATCAGTGCGAGTGGTCCAGGTGTATCTAACAGATCTGATGATCTAGACCAGTGTCGCCCTCAGTTGGTGTCACGTGTAGGTAACCATCCCCCATCAGTGCGAGTGGTCCAGGTGTATCTAACAGATCTGATGATCTAGACCAGTGTCGCCCTCAGTTGGTGTCACGTGTAGGTAACCATCCCCCATCAGTGCGAGTGGTCCAAGTGTATCTAACAGATCTGATGATCTACACCAGTTTCGCCCTCAGTGGGCGTCACGTGTAGTTAACCGCACCACATCACTGCGAGTGGTCCAAGTGTATCTAACAGATCTGATGATCTAGACCTGTCTCTCTCTCAGTGGGCGTCACGTGTGGGTAACCATCCGCGATCATTGCGAGTGGTCCAAGTGTATCTAACAGATCTGATGATCTAGACCTGTCTCTCTCTCAGTGGGCGTCACGTGTGGGTAACCATCCCCCATCAGTGCGAGTGGTCCAAGTGTATCTAACAGATCTGATGATCTAGACCAGTCTCTCTCTCAGTGGGCGTCACGTGTGGGTAACCATCCGCGATCATTGCGAGTGGTCCAAGTGTATCTAACAGATCTGATGATCTACATCAGTCTTGCCCTCAGTTAGTGTCACGTGTAGGTAACCATCCCTCATCATTGCGAGTGGTCCAAGTTCGCCCTCAGTGGGCGTCACGTGTGGGTAACCATCCGCGATCATTGCGAGTGGTCCAAGTTCGCCCTCAGTTAACAGATCTGATGTAGGTAA
>JAWDGP010003436.1:235000-240000 GCA_033675545.1 Elysia crispata
TGTCACACATAGGGCGCTGTGACCGACATGGACCTCACAGCGCGCTCTGGTGTGAACCTAACATCACCAGTGAGAGGACGTGTGTCACACACGGGGCGCTGTGACCTGCATGGAGCTCACGGTGCGCTCTGGTGTGAATCTAACATCACCAGTGAGAGGACGTGTGTCACACAAAGGGCGCTGTGACCGACATGGAGCTCACGGTGCGCTCTGGTGTGAACCTAACATCACCAGTGAGAGGACGTGTGTCATACACAGGGCGCTGTAACCGACATAGAGCTCACGGTGCGCTCTGGTGTAAACCTAACATCACCAGTGAGAGGACGTGTGTAACACACAAGGCGCTGTGACCTGCATGGAGCTCACATCGCTCTGGTGTGAACCTAACATCACACAAGGCGCTGTAACCGACAATCACCGACCGGACCTCTCTAGGAACATTTAGCTATTGTGGAGAATCAGTGATCATTGTTGGGACTCAAGAATGACGTGAAAATAAGTGAATAAATAAAATGCTCCATAGAATCCCTTTGTGGTTTCTGAGTGGAGAGATAGTCCAAATATAGGCTCCAGGCACTGCTCGGTACGACAGCTCGCTCCGGTGCATCAAACGCAAATTATGAGAGGAAAACTTTAAAAAAAAAGAAAATTTCATCTATAACGATCATAAGGTTGAGCCAATTTTGGTGTTAAACTGGATAAAGAAGTTGTGTGCTATTGTTTTGTTTTCTGTAAAATGTATTATTTAAAATACTAGCTTGATTTTTTTCTTCTCTTTCTCCTTCGAGTATAGGACAGATGGATAAAGGGAAGAATGGTATACAGGTTTCTGTCATTTGAACTGAATGTAAAGTAATGGCACACTGTATGGTTTACTACTTGACCTTGTAGACCAGTTCATGTCAGAAATATTGCGTCATAAGTAAAACAGGCTGTAAACTGCGTTCTGGGAACGAAACTCTGGTGTCCATTGCCGGGGCTGGGGTGCGTGTGTGTAGTTACAGAGAACTTAAATGATCCAGATATATGCCTCCACCTACCCATCTTTGTCTAGAATCTCATATCTCGATTATTCTTATTCTAAACACAATACTTAGATAAAGGAATTAAATCCTTTTGGAATAAAGGAATTCGGCCAGTTCTAAACTACTCCAATATGTTTTTAGTTCCTTTTGAACGCTTATGAAAAAGCAGTGAATTTTCACATCACATTCGAAAAGGTGCACTGAATTGCCAAAATATTAGCTGCGCAGTTATTTAAACCTACATGTTATAATGAAAGTATTAAACATTCTGTAAGCCTAAAAGGGAAATCTAGACTTCTCTGTTGTAGATCTTAAACTTTTGATTTGAGTCTAGCTGCTATAAATATCTGGGCCCTGGATCTAGAATCTATGTTTAAGACTTTTTACATAGATCTTACACTTTATCATGTAGATTTAGATTTATTCCTAACGGTTTTAGATCTGCCGTCGCCCACATTGTGTGCGTACTTTGTTTCATTCCTGCCATCTCTGCCCAGCGGTGCTTACAGGAAGTACTTCGCACATTCGCGTTTTTCTTTTAAGAAAATCATAATCACATTTTTGCTTTTAATTTTCGAGAAATTATGTTTTGGTGGAAAATAGTATTAAAACTCCAATATTCAGGGCATTTTACAACTTTATGCCAAGTTTTGCGCCTCATCCCATTGTCATATCGAGGCTGGGCAATACCTCAAAATCTTTGACCTTGACCTACTGCCACTGGTATCCGTGCCCTCTCTCCGCGGCTCTAGGGGTTCCCTAATATCTCCACTGGTTATGATAGAGAGATTCCGCCTGATACATCAACCACCGTCTTATAACTATTCCTCCAGGTTCTTTCCACTATCTGTCAAGTCTCTCAAGCATAATAGCATTGTTAATACCCTTGGCTGACTCTGAAGCCATCCTTAAAAATGTGTTGGATGTAATTTTCCAGTCTCTATGTATTCATACTTTGAAGTAAAGAACAGCAACCTACTATAATTAAACTACAAACTGTCTGAAGCAGTGATAGAAAACTGAGCGACGTTTTCACTGGACTTCTAGCGACCCTATAGTCATCAGGTGAGCAGTAAGTCAACTGCGGATTTGTTAAGTTCCCGTCCTGCTTTTGAAGTCTCATGTGACCACAGCGATATGATGACAGTTGTCAGTTCGTTTCAACTTACTAGCAGAACCCTATTTAGGGCTGATCTTAATTTTTTTTCTGACACTATTTTTAAGGCTCAGAGCATAATCTCGCAGGCTTGTTTGTACTCACTTACACCATTGGTGCTACATCTAATTTTTGTATTTATGTTAATAAAAAGATTAACAACTAGATTTTTTAATTAACTAAATAAGTTCAGTTTATTCCCTTCAGTCTTCCTTTTAGCAACAGTTTGTGTATTAATTTGTTCGATGTAAAAATAAACAAAAGAATAATGCAGGTATCCATTAAACGATTCTTGTAAATAGGGAATAATGAATATGTGGTGGAAAACATTTTCCGCCATAGAATAGTATTTTAGTTATTTTTTTCTTTACATTTGCGTGTGTGGATTTTTATTTCGGTCTCTAAAACATTTGTCATCTTCATTTAGTCCTATCTTTTTAAGTGCGTTTAAGATTAAAGCAAACAATAAGATGAAAGTGCTGGCTAAAAATATGCATAATGCTAAATTTTCATAACTAAATAATCACAAAGCAAATGATGTGTGAATGTCTCAGATAAATACAAAGAAAAGAAAGGGGGAAGGAGAGAAAAGAAAGAGAATAGGGTTATAATAAAGAGTGAAACGAAGGAAGAGGCAACAAGAAGAAAATGGGGAGTAGAAAGAGATAACAAGAAAGAAAAAGAGAGAGACAGAATGACAGAGATGAGTACCGTGACAAATCAATAATTGTCTTATTTTCATCACAATGTTTTGTATAAACAAAACTTTAACTACAAATAAATTACCTGTTTCTAGGCTGCTACAAAATATCTTATATCAAGAACAATCAAAAATATTTATTTTAATTATTTTATCAGCTAAATTTTTTGTCTGGCGTAAAAATTTTAACTGTCCGAGAATAAACAAACAACGCAGCAGTTGAAAAAATCTGGCATAATTTTTGGCGTGGATTGAGTCTAGCAGTGGCCTGTCTTTGACGCGACCTGCTTGATACCTGGATGATCTTTCAACTGGGCAGGTGAGAAAACGAGGACAGCTTTCTAACGGCCCGTCTCATAGGAGATCTAGATCTATGTAACTGCTTTATATGGTGTTTTTCTGGGAAGACTGTCCAAATATAGTAACTGTCAATGACAAAACTGGTACAAACACACTCCTTACCACAGCTGCACAAAACATTACTGCTCTATAATAGATGTTCACGCGAGGTGTTTCATAACAATTCGTTGGGTTCATTTTTTCCCAATGTTTTTAAGATGTACTGTAGAAACAGGTTATTTGTTATAATACTCTTCAGTAAATAAAAAGTTTCTGCTTCATGTTTTATGGGCTTTTGATTTTAATCTTGTTTTTTTTTTTACAAAATGAATGCATCTTTCGGTCTTTTGATTTTTTTCTATGACTATCAATAACACATTTTCTTTGTGTGTCTGGATATATCATAGATATAGTACCTTTGAGAAGTTTATAATATTATCTTCCCAAATAAAAAAATCCACTGGGTGCAAAATTTGAGTTGACGAGATTTTCTGGATAGTCTTGAGTACATAGAGGTAATATGCAAATGCTTAAGGTCACCCCTCAGTTTAGAAGCTGTTAGTGTAAGAATTCGATAGAAGAGAAATGAAAGAAACAAGGCGAGCACGATTGCTCCTTTCCTTGCAATGGCTGACGGGATACCAAATTCTTAAAATAAATTCATTCCGCAAAAGGTCCTATGTAACTAAAGAACCATGATTGCCCGTTCCAACGATCAAATGTGGAAGACAACTATACTGAAGATATGGATACCACAAAAATAACACTTAGATTGTCCAGAGCCTGCATCTGCACTGAAAAATAAGCAATCTTTACAACTATGAAAAAAAGGTGAAGACTACAACAATATAAAAGCAAACTTGACAATAACGAATAAATGGGGAAGACTACTACAATAAAAAAGCAAAATTGACAATAACGAACAAATGGGGAAGACAAATACAAGAAAAAAAAGCAAACTTTACAATAATGAACAGATTGGGAAGACTGCTACAATACAAAACCAAACTTTAAATCAATAACAGATGTAAATCTCCTCAAAAGAAAGAGAAAACACCTAGAGATTTGAGACACTGAAAATCCTCTCAACGTGAAGACATTCTTAAAGTGAACGAGAGTTCTCACTCTAAAAAATAAACTAAATTTGGGTTCAATCTTTGAAGCAGCCCGAAGTGTCAGGTAAATGGCTTAACTGGAATGTTTATACGGTTCTTCGTTGACAATTATAGCTGTAGATATGGGTGATATCTTAGATATAAAACAGTATGGAAAAGAGGCAGAAGTGGTGTTTACATTCGCAACCGCAGCTTCCCGAGAAAAGGCTACGATGACAGTTGTTCTTAAAATACTGACCAATCAAATAACTTCAGCTTTCACCTGCAGAACAGCACGGTTTTGATGACCTTTTTGTCTTTACGCTGGAGTAGATCAAAGTTCATTTCATTTTTTTACTCAATTAAAGAAAAATAAAATGTTTTTTATAAGTTATTTTTCTTATAGCCTAACTATATTTATAAAATAATAATAATAATAATAATAATAATAATAATAATAATAATAATAATAATAATAATAATAATAATAATAACATTAATTATAAAAATGATACTACTACTACTACTACTACTACTACTACTACTACTACTACTACTACTACTACTACTACTACTACGACTACTACGACTACTACGACTACTACGACTACTACTACTACTACTACTACTACTACTACTACTACTACTACTACTACTACTACTACTACTATTACTACTGCTACTAC
>JAWDGP010003436.1:247500-258032 GCA_033675545.1 Elysia crispata
GTGTCGCAATAACCCTAGTTTGTCTATCTGTGAGTGAGTCTTTCTGCTGAAGCTCAGAGGCTTGTAATGGATCTGATTCAACATCGTGTGGAGGTCTTCATCTATTGTTTAAACTATTATCGCATAAAAAACAAACTTTATTCTACCCAGCTTTAGCGGGTTTTTAATCATCTCAAGGAAAGACTACATGATGAAGTAAGTGAAACTAAGCTCAGAACAAATGCTTTCACAAATTTGTAATCCAAAGATAAGATTTAAAAAATCACTTTCAATATAGAGATAATCAATTTCAATCAGCCTCGATATATACAAGAACAACCTCATAGCAGCGAGCTGAGTGTAGTGAAGGTAACAAGCGTTTCCAATCAGCCTCGATCTATACAAGAACAACCACATAGCAGCGAGGTGAGTGTAGTGAAGGTAACAAGCGTTTCCAATCAGCCTCGATCTATACAAGAACAACCACATAGCAGTGAGGTGAGTGTAGTGAAGGTAACAAGCGTTTCCAATCAGCCTCGATCTATACAAGAACAACATCATAGCAGCGAGGTGAGTGTAGTGAAGGTAACAAGCGTTTCCAATCAGCCTCGATCTAAACAAGAACAACCACATAGCAGCGAGGTGAGTGTAGTGAAGGTAACAAGCGTTTCCAATCAGCCTCGATCTATACAAGTACAACCACATAGCAGCGAGGTGAGTGTAGTGAAGGTAACAAGCGTTTCCAATCAGCCTCGATCTATACAAGAACAACCACATAGCAGCGAGGTGAGTGTAGTGAAGGTAACAAGCGTTTCCAATCAGCCTCGATCTAAACAAGAACAACCACATAGCAGCGAGGTGAGTGTAGTGAAGGTAACAAGCGTTTCCAATCAGCCTCGATCTAAACAAGAACAACCACATAGCAGTGAGGTGAGTGTAGTGAAGGTAACAAGCGTTTCCAATCAATCTCTAACTAAACAAGAACAACCACATAGCAGCGAGGTGAGTGTAGTGAAGGTAACAAGCGTTTCCAATCAGCCTCGATCTAAACAAGAACAACCACATAGCAGCGAGGTGAGTGTAGTGAAGGTAACAAGCGTTTCCAATCAGCCTCGATCTATACAAGAACAACCACATAGCAGTGAGGTGAGTGTAGTGAAGGTAACAAGCGTTTCCAATCAACCTCGATCTATACAAGAACAACTTTCATATAGCAGCGAGGTGAGTGTAGTGAAGGTAACAAACGTTTCCAATCAACCTCGATCTGTACAAGAACAACCACATAGCAGTGAGGTGAGGAGTGTAGTGAAGGTAACAAGCGTTTCCAATCAGCCTCGATCTATACAAGAACAACCATATAGCAGCGAGGTGAGTGTAGTGAAGGTAACAAGGCGTTTCCAATCAGCCTCGATCTAAACAAGAACAACCACATAGCAGTGAGGTGAGTGTAGTGAAGGTAACAAGGTAACAAGAAAAGCCGTTTCCAATCAGCCTCGATCTATATTAGTACAACCACATAGCAGCGAGAAATTGCTGAGGTAGTGAAATGAGTAATGTAACAAACGTTTCCAATCAACCTCGATCTATACAAGAACAACATCATAGCAGCGAGGTGAGTGTAGTGAAGGTAACAAGCGTTTCCAATCAGCCTCGATCTATACAAGAACAACCACATAGCAGCGAGGTGAGTGTAGTGAAGGTAACAAGCGTTTCCAATCAGCCTCGATCTATACAAGAACAACCACATAGCAGCAAGGTGAGTGTAGTGAAGGTAACAAGCGTTTCCAATCAGCCTCGATCTATACAAGTACAACCACATAGCAGTGAGGTGAGTGTAGTGAAGGTAACAAGCGTTTCCTAATCAGCCTCGATCTATACAAAGAACAACCACATAGCAGTAAGGTGAGTGTAGTGAAGGTAAATAAAGCGTTTCCAATCAGCCTCGATCTATACAAGAACAACCACATAGCAGTGAGGTGAGTGCCATAGTAAAAAAAAAAAAGAGGTAACAAGCGTTCTTCCAATCAAGCCTCGATCTATACAAGAACAACCACATAGCAGTGAGGTGAGTGTAGTGAAGGTAACAAGCGTTTTAATCAGCCTCGATATATACAAGAACAACCTCATAGCAGCGAGCTGAGTGTAGTGAAGGTAACAAGCGTAAACTAGAGCACTGCTCACCCTCGTAAGCTCAAATGCCGTAGATGTGTAGAAAACATAAAAAGAGATGCTTCTCCTTCTTCTTGTTCTTCATTTTGTTCTTGTTCTCCTTGCTATTGAAGATAGACAGAGAGTGAGAGATAGAGGGAAAGAGAGAGAGAGAGAGAGAGAGAGAGAGAGAGAGAGAGAGAGAGAGAGAGAGAGAGAGTTACAGTCACCAAAAAATCAATGATGGAAAACACAAACGTCGAGATAAAACATGGTTGACTTAAATAGACGAAAGAGAGAGATGGAAGAAAAAATAGAAAAAGAGATGGACAGAGAGACTAACAGGCAGAGAGACTGAGAGAGACTGACAGATATAAACAGACAGACAGACAGACAGATTTTTCTATTCGCAGAAAATTAAAGACGTGATACTCCATCCTCCAGAATAGGCATGCTTCAATGTTGAAAGATAGGTTAGGAACGAGGGGCAAATAAAAGAAAGAGGAATGGTAGACAAAGCGAGAGAGAGAGAGAGAGAGAGAGAGAGAGAGAGAGAGAGAGAGAGAGAGAGAGAGAGAGAGAGAGATTGTTCAATCTATATAAATTCAAACATGGTATACACCATCTTTTAGATAAGCCGTGCTTGACTTGTAGAAAATATTGAGAGAGATAAAGAGAGTGATAGAGAAAGAGAAAGAAAGAGAGAGAGAGAGAGAGAGAGAGAGAGAGAGAGAGAGAGAGAGAGGGAGGGAAAGAGAGAGACAAATAGAGAGACAGAAAGAGAGAGAGATTGTTCCATCTATATAAAGTCAAACATGGTATACACCATCCTTTGGGATAAGCCGTGCTTGACTTGTGAAAATATTGAGACAGAGGCACAGAGAGAGAGAGAGAGAGAGAGAGAGAGAGAGAGAGAGAGAGAGAGAGAGAGAGAGAGAGAGATGGAAAGAAAGAGGGGTAGAGGAAGGAAATATCCAAAAAGTGAAGGCAATAGACGCAGACAGAAAGATATATATATATACAGAGAGAGAGAGCGAGAGAGGGAGAGAGAAAGCGAGAGAGAGAGAGTGAGAGAAAGAAAGATAGAAAGTAAGAGAGGGAGATAGAGAGATTGTTTCATCTTTATTCTGTCAAACATTGTATACACTATCCTTTGAGATATGCCATTCTTGACTTGTAGAAAAAATTGAGAGAGAGGCAGAGGGAGAGAAAGAGAGAGAGATGAATCGAGAAAGAAAGAGAGAGAGAGAGATTTTTTCATCTACATACAGTCAAATATGGTATACATCATTCTTTGAGATAAGCTGTGCTTGACTCGTAGAAAAAATTGAGAGAGAGAGAGAGAGAGAGAGAGAGAGAGAGAGAGAGAGAGAGAGAGAGAGAGAGATTGTTCCATCTATATAAAGTCAAACATGGTATACACCATCCTTGGAGATAAGCCGTGCTTGACTTGTAGTAAATATTGAGAGAAACAAAGAGAGTGAAAGAGAAAGAGAGAGAGAGAGAGAGAGAGAGGCAGAGAGAGAGAGAGAGAGATAAAGAGAGAGCGAGACAGATTGTACCATCTATATAAAGTCAAACATGGTATACACCATCCTTTGAGATAAGCCTTGCTTGATTTGTAGAAAATAATGAGACAGAGGCACAGAGAGAGAGAAAGAGAGAGAGAGAGAGAGAGAGAGAGAGAGAGAGAGAGAGTAAGAGAGGGAGGGAGAGATTGTTTCGTCTATATTATGTCAAACATGGTATACACCATCCTTTGAGATAAGCCGTGCTTGACTTGTAGAAAATATTGAAAGAGAGAGTCAGAGAGAGAGAGAAAAGAGATAGAGAGAGAGATAGAGATTGTACCATCTGCATAAAGTCAAACATGGTATACAAACATCCTTTGAGATAAGCCGTGCTTGACAGACAGACAGACAGACACACAGACAGAGTCAGGCAGGTAGACCATTGGAAGATAAAGATGGAGACAGAATGATTCACTGTAATTTAAAAACACATTTTGAGGGTAGGGGAAGGAAAGGAAAAGAGAACTATTTAATATTCTTAATGTTTAACTGGGCATACACATTCTATGATATAAACTAGAGAAGTTTTTAATATTCTTAATGACTAGCTTGGTTAAAACATTTTTTTAGGTAAACTTTGAGAGAACTTTTTGATAATCTCAATGTTTAGCTTGGTTTACGTATTTTGTTAGGTAAACATTAAAAGAACTGATTAATATTCTCAATGTTTAGCTGGTTATACACATTCTAGGATATAAAGTTGTCTTAGACTACTGTATATATTACTAATGTTTAGCTGGTTATACACATTCTAGGATATAAAGTTGTCTTAGACTACTGTATATATTACTAATGTTTAGCTGGTTATACTCCTTGTAGGAGATAAACTTTGTTATAGATACAGATAATTTGTAGTAGAGGGAAGTTAAGAGAAGAACGAAGCAGAGAGAAGAAAGAGACAGAGGGAGAGAGACAGACAAAGAGACAGAGAAAGAGAGAGTGACAGAGAGTCAGAGATAGAGATATATTTGATATTAATTAATTCCATTAACTGTTTACCCCATGCTTGAGATAAGCTGTAAAATGAAGTGTAAATTTGTATACGTTTGATCGTGCACCGCTTTAATTTTTACCTCACGACTTAATGATTCTTGGTGAAAGTCCAGGGTTGGCAGCCATTATTATTTCACTGTAGCTTGACACATTGTATTCAAGTCTTTCTTTTTATGCCCATCGCTGCTGCCTTATTCAAAGTTTTTTCTCTGTCCTTGTCAAGTTTTGGCTATCCTGCTTTTATTCACTTTAGTTTTTCGCGGGAGGTTCTGTCTTTGATTTATTCATACATACATACATAAATATATATATATATATATATATATATATATATATATATATATATATATATATATATAAATATATCTTGTGTTTACTTTGAGCTTTTAAAAACCTTATGAAATTCATAATAAAGTGTTTTGATAAATATGACCTACTCTGAAGCCAGCTTGCTCTATCAACAAATTCTATTTTGAAATTAACTTTTTATAAACCCCATAAAAGGAGCTTGAAATAAAAAGCTAATTGTGCGATTGTTTTTAAGATATCTCCTACCTCCTTTCTTATGCAGTATGTTTAGTTTTTCTTTCTAATATGATCAAATTTTTCTTTGAAGTCAGGATTCCGTTGCAAATTGATTTGATCTGTTTTACGTTCCGCCTCCTCCTAAACATAAATCTCTTGTAAGCTGATCCTTCTTAGGTGTATTTTTTTCAACATCACTCTCAGGAATTTCTAACTTTAGGAAATTTTTCGGAGTCTGGGCTAGGTAGTTCTATGACGATGATGTTTCCATATTTATACTGACTTTGCTACAACTGAACTTTCACTTTTAGTAAATCTTCCATTATAAGTCACTTTCTTTCACATTTCACAGTTTTTAAGATTATTTTTAATTGCTTTAATTAGTCCTTAACCACCTAATGTTTTTCTCAAGATACTCTTTAATTTACTTTTTGAACCCTCTGTCAATATTTCTTCTTAACGTTCCTTTCAGTTCGGAATACGCTATCTTTGCCATGTCAGACGAAACATCCTGATTCTCAGTGTATTTTTTTTTACATCAAATTTTCTCACATCCACGTCATCAACTTTTTTATTTTCTACACCAATTTTTTTTCCACTCCTGCTTTAATTATTTCAGAGAATGTTTCAGTCCCGTTTTAACGTTTATCTCGACGGAACGTTATTTTTAGCCTGACCCGGAAGCGATCTCTGAGTATTCTCAGTTTCTGTCTTTTGAGATTTTTACCTTTCAGAGGTTTTGTTCATCTTTTTCTCCCTCTCTAGTTTTCTACTCAAAGAGATCTTGGTTCCTTGCCAGTTAATGATCATTTCTCCATGCGCTGTCCTACTGATGATATCACAATCTATCAAGATGTTTTTTTTCTCATTGCGCAAAGCAAAATCAATCAACCTGTTGATTAGAAGTCGGGGTTTTCTCATACTCATTTTTTAACTTTTTTATTGATGGTTTTTAAAGATTGTTTTTATGTAATCAATATTTTTCACTCCAACCATTCTAATGATGTCTCTTTACTTTGACTTCGCTTTCCTATGTGTAATGCCCTGTCTATGGTGATATGCATGTACATACAATTCTCTTTCCTATGCGTAATAATGCCCTGTCTATGGTGATATACATGTACATACAATTCTCTTTCCTATGCGTAATAATGCCCTGTCTATGGTGATATGCATGTACATACAATTCTCTTTCCTATGCATAATGCCCTGTCTATGGTGATATACATGTACAAATAATTATCTTTCCCGTGTATAATGTACTATCTATGGTGATATACATGTACATACAATTCTCTTTACTATGCATAATGCCCTGTCTATGGTGATATACACGAACATACAATTCTCTTTCGCATTACAAAATCAAATCAGTCATAGTAATTTTGTTCTGCTATCTTCCACACTTTGCTTGAAAGCTTCATAAATATTGTACTTTAGTTTTGTTCCACGCTAGACCTTGATGAATAAACCATTATCAGGATTATCTTTTCCTCCCTTCGCACATTGATGTAGGGCCTTTACAACTTTTAACTCTCCTTCTATTGGGCTCAGGGTCTGAGATTCTTTCTTTATTCTTTGTAAATCAATAATGTCATGATTTCTTTGTTTTTCCTATCATATTAAGCAGATTGTCCTTTCTCTATGTGGTTGCTCTCCCTTCTCAATTTATATATATTTCACATAACGCCATCCCACTCTACATTTTCCCGTTGACCATTCTGTAGGACTAGGCGCACCGGTAACTATTAGAATTATTCTGTGTGTGAATCCGTAGAAATAAATACAGACTAAACGTCCTGTTATAATCGTACTTAGTCGGGATGGATCTCTGGACATGCAACGGCGCCGTATAAAACTGTGTGAATCAACATCACTAACGAGATGTAAATTCTACAAAGCGGAGTAACTCCATTGTTTCTGCAGTAAATGTCAGGAACGATAACTTACTCTAAAGGACCAGATATAAAAGGAGCACTTTGCTGTTTTCTGCTTGTATTTTTTTTTTTTTAATTTTAGTTGTTAGACACAAAACAAAGGTGAATGAGATTTAGTACAGAACTGGATGTAAAGCTAACGCAGGCGCAGATTCACTTTTAAGTTTTTATTTTCTCCTCAACATTTGACCTCATCTGTCCACATTAGAAACAAATTTGAAAAAAAAAGGAAAAAAAATTTTTCTTTTTAATACCAATAATGTCACGCTTTGAGTTTGGCTTTAGAGTATTTATTCTAAATATTAACCATGTCCTTTTTGCAACAGTTAATTTCAATGCGATTTTGTTTGTGTGCGTGTGTGTAATTTTGTCGCTGTCCGTGGGTTTATATCTTTATACTCAGTAAGTTCATCACGATACCTGATTGTTATGGGTGGTTTTGGTTGTTGTTTTTTTTGTTTTTTGTTTGGTTTTTTTGTGATATTTGAAATGTATACAGCGATTAAAATGACTATTTAGAGCCGCTCTGCGACTCCCTGGCGTATAAAACGTGAAGGGAGTCCTGTCGTTGTTTTTGTGTTGATTATTTTTTTTTTCTTCGCGTTTATTCTCATTGCTTTGACTTCTGTATGTTTTGTGAATGTGGCATGACAAGTTATTTAATTTTTGTTGTTGTTGCTCGACACTTGTTTATCCAGCTGTGGCGTAGAAAACAGCGGATGCCTTAGGCATTGGGAGAAAAAAAATAGAATCTAGGAACAAATTTTTGAGGTAGAGGCAAATAAAACATTGGTTAGATCCGATCATTATTTTTCTCTCCCATTAGACACAGACTAAATGATACAACGTTAAGGTTTGACAGGAGTTGTATAACTGTATAACTGAATATTTTCAGTGATGATCCGAGTCGAATATTTTCGTTAGTTCGTGACCTCAAACGTTGTTCACACCAACACTGGTAGCTTGAGTCATCAAAACATTTCCCTCATGTGATAGACAATAGACAGCGCAACGATTAGAGTCCTGGACTTAGTTCTATAAAAGCGAAGAAATAACGTCCAGTAATAGTTAATAAAGGCGATATCATTTGAAACGCTAGCTTCTCTCATTTTGTCACTTGATATGGCTGTTGAAAAGAAGCATTCTGGTTTATTCGCGGGCTCATCGATATGATTCGTGTCAGGTCTTGATCGAACTTTATCTGATACGGAAACTGAAAATAAAATGTTAAGATTTAGTTTATTATTTTTACTGAGATTTAAGGGTATGTTCTACCATGACTAAAACCAAAAAAAAACCTCACTATCAGAGAGGCGCATAGTGGCTCACCACTTATAATGTTGGTCTGACAATATATAGTTTAAGAGTGTCTCCCATCTCACCTTACAAACCCTACATTGGGCTCGACGGAGAGCCGCCGCCTCCATATCAGATTCTCACGGAAACTAATGTGACGTAAAAACGACCCGTTTGATAATTTCTATCAGTACCGCACAATAGTTCAGACGTCTTGAAGGATTGAAATGAAAACGAAACCAAAAGAAAATAACAAAAAGTTTTCGACCTGGGCCGTGTATTTATGAGTTATTGAACTCTGCACGCAACAATATTAGACGAGCGAGCTTCCGGGATTTAACCAACATCACATCAGAATTCTCTGGTAGTGAGAGGAGTCTGACAAAGGCTAACAAAGAGAATATAATGAAAGGGGAATAACCTGTGCAACAACGGAATATCATGGCAGGTTCGAACCAAGTCATCGCCCGTGAATGTTGTTGGGCTCTCATTCTCTCACTTTTAAAAGCTTTAAGGCACCATACACACCGTGGTGGCGCGAGGGGCAGGGGTCAGGTTGTACGAGTCCAGCGCTGAGCCATTGCGTGTGTGGGGAAACCGCATGAAAACACCGGGTACAGAGGGTGTGTGTGGTGTGTAAAAACACAGCCAGGATGCTTTACACACGGTTCTCTGAGGTTTATTTTTTTAACAGATTAAGAGCAGCTCGGAGCATGCAGACTCTGGTCTGAACTGTCTGTAATTCTCTAGATTACACTGCATATTTTATTCAGTCCAGCGTTTCATCTAAAAGAGGACCATAACATATTTTTTTTTATGATCGTAGATTTTAATTAATGCGTATAGATGTCTAGGTCTAGAATCTTTTACAATGGCACATTTAGATCTCTATAGAAAAATAAAAAGGATTAATTATCCACAAATTATCAAATAATATTTTAGTTATGTCTCGCTTAGGACTGATGTCCTTGTTAAACAATTTTTACTCGGATTTAGACCTTTGAATTGTAAAATAGAAATAAAGTTTTATTTGAAAACCATTTAAAAGACGCTGAAAATACTCAGTGCTTTTGTGTTCTATTTTTTTTTTTTCAAATCAAGTCGAAATTTGTGACTAAAAACCCTTGCAATTGAAAATATGCGGTTAAAAAAAATAAATTGGACGTCACGGCCTTAACGTAACATCACCCAGCCAAGTGTGGCCTTGAACTTTGAATACTGAGCCTCATTGATGACGTTTGATTCGATGCTCTGAAGTTGAAGTCTCTGCTATCATTACTAGAGTGTAAAATAATTACATATCACAGTGACGGACAAAGAGAGATAATGCAAAATACTGGAGTAACTGTCAAATGAATCTTTTGAAAGTCAATTATCCCTGTTTCCTTATTATACAAGATAACTAAGTTTTTAAAAACGGATTCCCACGTATAGAAAAGGAAAGAAATAATATCCAATGGCAGACAATTGAACCTCGTTTGTTGAGATATCTGCCTAAGTGCTGCATACACTAAACTGCATTTCCTTTCTTGGCTGCATTTTTTTAATTAAAAGTTTAAATCATCATTTGAAACTCAAAAATGCTAGTATTTTTGACAATTAAGAAAATTAATGTGAAGTATATAATCAATAAATATTTGAAGACCAGTGCAGATCTAGATGAATAACATATCTCACATTAAGTCCTAGACACAGTCTAAACGACTGTCAACACGGTATGCGGCGGTCAGTACATGGTTCATTGGTCGATCCGTGATTATCTTGTACCTCTGTGTGTGTGCGAGAGAGAGAGAGAGAGAGAGAGAGAGAGAGAGAGAGAGAGAGAGAGAGAGAGTTAGGGACAGAGAGAGAGAGAGTTAGGGACAGAGAGAGAGAGAGAAACAAAGAAAAAGAGAGAGGGAGGGAGGGAGAGAGAGAGAAACAAAGAAAGAGAGAGAGAGAAAGAAAGAGGGAGAAAGAGAGAAAGAGAGAGAGAGAGGGAGAGAGAGACACAAAGAGAGAGAGAGGGAGGGAGAGAGAGAGAAAGAGGGAGAGAAAGAGGGGGGAAAGACAGGGAGAGAAAGAGGGAGAGAGCGATAGAAAG
>JAWDGP010003437.1:0-12500 GCA_033675545.1 Elysia crispata
TAGATTTTAGCTAGATTTATAAAGGTTATAATTATAGATCTAGATCTGCGCCTGTCAAACCTGTACTCATGACTTAGATCTAGATAAAAGCTTATAATCATGATCTAACCTTTAGCTAGATTTCTACATTTAAAAATCATCAGTAACTTGACTAAGTAAGATTTACCTGAGTGCTTATCCAGATTCTAATCTTATCATAATCTGGAACTAGTTAGACTAGTTCTATTCTACATTAATCTGAACAAAGTGGAGTGTTGCCATTTCCTTTTGTTTAAAAAATCTCAGAGCCAGATGTAGTTAAATATCTATTTTTAACCCAAGTGCAAAAATGCTCTCTTAAAGCTTGCAATTCTGCATCAGCAGTAAGGTACATCCCCGCATCCCAGATTCTAGACTCTTAGTAGGTATCCCAAACCAAGCTGAAAAGGCTTTTAAATTCATTTCTAGTCTAAAGCTGCTTGGAAGTAAATTATTAGAGAGAGATGGAAAACTTTTTTTTTCAGTTTGATGTCTTCAGAAACTTGAATAACAATGTGCCTCAGATCAGGGAAGAAAGCAAAATGTAAACAAGGTCATGAAGATGGTGGAATCTTGTATAAATTTGTGATATAGATTTCCTCCCAAAATTTTTTTCCAAAACAGTGTTCTTTTTCAATGATAGATGAAGAACTCCTATTTAAGTATTTTTAATTTTTTTAAAATAAGTAGTGTAATTTCATATCTTTTTTTCTTGTGCTTCTTCTTTAATTCTTAGACTAGGAGAGATATCTTTCAGTGAAATCTGGACACAGTAGAAAAGCTAGATTTTAATTTTTAAAAACTGGAAAACCCATGTTCACACCAAAAGAGAAATTAAGAACACTCATGAATTTATATTCTTGTTAACATAGGCCTTCATTTAAAATTTTTTTCAACAGTTTTAAAAAAGTCTTTCATAAGAAATACGCTGATCGAGACTTGAAAATCATTTCTGGATTAGATAGAATGAAAATATTTAAAAACTAATTCAAAATCAAAACAGTAACCATAGACTTTGTAATCATGGTATCATATCAGAATTACTAATTGGAAATTTGGGACGATTTGAACTCACAAAAATTATGGCAAATCTGAAATCATCAGCTGATTTACTGTTGAGTTTTAGTTTCACTTCAATAATGATCAAATTTTGATCTTGAAACCATTTTCAGAGAATTCTTTTTTTCGATATTTTTTTTGCTTTTATATGTATTAAGTATAGAATTAAAATACCTGTAGTTATTCACTAGATAATATACTGAAGACAAAGATTTGACCATGTTAAAAATGTTATGTACCTTTGTCTCAAAACATTCTTAACATTTTTATGCCATTTCTCGGAAAACTAATGATATTCTGCCACAGGAAATTGAATTTCATGACAAGTTTGTGTCATGAAACAAATTACAAATGGTTCTGACAGTTATTACATTGATGATAATTTAACATTTAATAAAGGTGTTAAATTCTATTTTATTTTGCCCTATTAACGTTACTTAACAAAGGCACATCTTTTTATTTAAAAAGCATAAATTTGCCAAAGAAAAAAAAAATTAAAATCATTAGGGTCTTGAATTTTCATGAACCCAGCTCATGATTGATGTTTCAATTAAATTTTATTGCCGAGGTTGAATTTTAATTAACTTGGATGTCACAAAAGTACATATTAGTGGTGGAATGAGCCAGATATGTATTGAACTGATTTCACATACATACATAACCCTCCTTTCTCTAAGTGCGTTAGATTTTTTACTCTTCCTATGCAAACTTGGCATTGAGCTTTGTCTGATGCATTACCTTTTCTGTTTACCCTGGTAACTGAGGCCTTTTCTAATGATTTAAACTTAAGTTAATCGTCATAAGTGAGAGGGTTCAATGTATGTGGCTAGTTTGTGGAGTATGTATAATAGGTGAATTGTAACATAATGGTTAATTAATGTAAATGGTAGATGATATAATGGGAAACAGACCTGAAATGATCTGATCCTCATCCAGTGGAGTGTTAAAGATTTTTATACTGTTTTTTTTTTTCAATTAATTTCAGCTCCAGTGCTCTTTTTCAAGACTGGGACTTGTGTAATATGTAAATTCTAGTTGTAAAGTTATTATAAAAATATTTTCATCTTCTGTCTTTCTGTGCTGCCTTATTAATTTCGTCAAAAACCATAGATACGCCTATTGATGTTGTGAATGAAATACTACCAGTTTTCTCAATCTTTACAGTTAATTTATGTATCAAATCTTATTTGATATGTTTGTCTTAGCTTTCATAGTTTCAGATTTCTGGATTTTTTTAAAAATCAGTTAGTATTTTTGGAAATGAAAAGGGAAAATTGAGTCATAGACCAGTTAACAAGATCAGAATGGTGAAATAAGTTGGACACCACAACAAAATAATGTTGAAATCCTATCTTTGAACAAAGATTGTGTGCTCGTAAAAACCAGATTGTTTTCGATTGTCTATTTAAAAGGTTCAAGGGGCCACACCTGTCAAGTTGTATACAGTGACAGCTCTTAGTAATTATGTCATTCTTATCAGTTTGTCCTTAAGATAAGATAAAATGTCTTTTTCTGTTTTCCACCTAGTGCTTCTTCTTCTTCTTCTTCTTTTTCTTTTTCTTTTTTTTCCTTCTCCTCGTCGCCCTCCTCTTCTAGTAGCAGCAGCGGCAACAGCAGTACATTATATAACATCAAAGGCGGTTGTTGTAATGGCTGTGTTTGTCTTGGTAGTCATTGTTTTAGTAGTAGAAACAGCAGTAATATCACCACTTTTTAAGTCTTATATGAAACCTCGTCTCTATTAAGAACTCTTATTCTAGGAACACAGCAGCTGACAAGGCTATTGCAGTGTCGGCAGTATCATTTGTTTTTATTGAGCCAAATGAACTAAACCCACCAGTGAAATAAGTCAGCGTGGCTTAAACCAGTGCAAGTTAAATTTCAACTCTTCATAGCAGGAAGGGAGGGAGACCTTCAACCCAACTAATAACCGCCCCAAGTTGCTCTCAGTTTGGTGAACATGATTATATGTGGATTGACGTCTGTACTTGAATTGATTAAAAGTAAATATCATGTGAAATTCGATTCTTTCTTTCCACTCGGCTAATACTCTATTGTGAAACACGGTTGGAGCATTAATTGCATTAATGTGACAGCTGTGAGCTGGGCTAATATTATCTACAATCTGTTGGTTTCCTTCTTGTTCAGTTTTTGATGGGGAGGAACTACAGATTTCATTACATTCGTCATCTGTAACGGTTATGCGAGACTTTCCAAGGTAACAAATTAGGAGATCCAACCCAAAAATACAGATTTGTAGTTTCCACAAGATACATCAGTATTAATTATTGTTTCTCTTCTTTTGTTTTCCAGGGGATTCGGCAAACAGGGATTTCAATGCCAAGGTAATTATCCTCCCTTTTATGTCTGTTTTAAGCATTAACTTAGACTCATGCGTTTCGTAGATGATTATAGTATTAGTACTCAAACATTGTTTGAATATATATTCAAGTTTCCACGAGAACTCCCTCGCCCCCCCCTTTTCCTTGTCTGTCTGTCTGTCTGTCTGTCTGTCTGTCTGTCTGTCTGTCTGTCTCTCTCTCTCTCTCTCTCTCTCTCTCACACACACACACACACAATGACTTATGATGCACACCACATAAGTATTTGTAAACGAATATAAATTTGCCGATAATTTCGGCGTTTTAGTGAAAACCAAATAGATTCAGTAAGAAACATAATATACGCCTGACACTAGTGACAGACTAGGAAATCAGCGTTCAAACGTTGCTCGGACATCATATCCCAGTGTGCAACTCTTCTGTGTATCGGACAAGCCTTTCCTTGTGGACGAGAGGCTTTCTCCGGTTTTATTTTGTCCCAGAACGACTCAACATGTAAAAAGATCAAAATACCGTATGTCTGCACTGTGCGTAGCTTCGCGTGAAGATGATGCTTTATGGTGCTTGTCTGAGAAAACTCTTACAGCTCACAAATTAATATGTGATCACCCTATAAACGGTGCATAACTATGGCAACCGCGTT
The DNA here is from genome assembly GCA_033675545.1 of Elysia crispata. NCBI lineage: Eukaryota > Metazoa > Mollusca > Gastropoda > Plakobranchidae > Elysia > Elysia crispata. The sequence goes on from JAWDGP010003437.1 coordinate 4,063, forward strand.
ATCTTTGAACGTTTTAAGCCCGACTTAATTTCTCTAGGTTTTTTCCCTCCCTCCTAAAAATAGCTGTTAATGATGCAACTAAAGAGATCTGTTTCGACATAATATATCGAATGTAATAATGCTTTGTCTCTCGGTAAGATAACACCCCGAGTCTATAAATTGCTCAGTTTATCTCCATTAGTTACAGTATTGATTTTCACACCAGTGTACACTGTGACTGTAAGTATCGTGCTGTATGTGGAGTCCAAGTAACCTGACCAGCCATGTCCAGCTCAGCACGAACTGTCCAGTTTGGGTGTTTTACAACTGTATCACTCGAAGACCTTAGTGAACTGAAGTTTTGAGTGCTGCTCTGGAGATAAGAATGATTGAATACTTCCATCCATATGGTTAGGGAGAGAGAAATCCTGTTTACTCTAGCCTTGGTAACCTTAATGTTTTTAAGAGAAATTTCAAAATTTTGTTGACCGAATATCCCACGCGTCCTACGAGGCCAGAGGCAGATTTTGCTGTTTATATCAAACTTGATGGATCACATTGGATCTTCTCCAAACTGTAGAGCTACCGGAAGGCGGAAGAGAAAGAGAGTGGGGACAAAGCGACATAAACTATCACTCGCTGTCCAAGGGTAGTTTAGGGTCTCACCTATTTCACCCATCCTTGTCCGACTCTGTCAAGTTTCGATTGTTACGGGTGGAAGGCCTGAGACCGTGTGTGATAGCCGCTGGGTTCCAGCATACATTCGCATGTAACCAAACAAAGGCGGCTCAGCGATGTTTGTTCTTATTGTCAGCGTGAGTGGTCTGATGTTTAGAACTCCCTGATAATTTTATAAACAGTTGTCGAACGCTGGGCTTACTCTCTTATTTGAATCCAAGATTTGCTAATCCTTAAAAAAAAGTATAGCGACATGGTATCTGTGACGGTTTGGCTCAGAATGTAAAATCTAGATCGCTGCTTCCTCACTTAATTTATTATTACCGCTATTATCAATCTGTTTGTTTAGAACATAACTATCTTGGCCATATCAAACATTAGATTAGATCTCTTGGACTTTCTCCGTTTTTTATTGAGCTCAAAGATCAATCTGCACTGCCGCTCAACCAAGTTCTTCCATCTTACCCCTCCGTGGGAAAGAAAGTTTTATACCCTTTGTTACGTTTGGAGTGAATTCCGCCAGGTAACGATTTACCCAAACAAATTTTCTACTGCTCATTTTTATGTGCATACCTTCGGCTTTCCTGTTCTCTTTTCGGCTTCTTTCCAAGTGATTTTCAGGCCAAGAGCCTCGATTCTAGGTCGAGACGCTGCAGCCTTGCATGATGAGTGCTCAAGTTTTCTGATGAAGCCAGGTGTGTGGAGCATGGTTCCCTTCCTTATTCCAGACTTAGTAAATGCTGTCATACTAAGGCCCTCTTTTGTTTTTGATGATTCTTGAAATCTTTCCGGTGACGCCAGCTATAGGCGTCAGCACACCTCACTACCCTGATGTAGACGAGTGGTTCATTGCTAGGTGTAGTCGGCTTGTACTCGGCTCGCATTAACTCTGAACGCTGGTGATAACATCGCCATTTGGTGTTCGCCGGGAATCTTGTCGTGACTTAAGGGTTTCTCACAGTGCTATGCAGGGAAAAAAAACTGGGGGCGTTGCGGCAGTGCAAACATTCTTGAGGGCCGTGTGTGTATCCTGTCTCATCTGGCTCTTTTAGTTTTATGTTAAAACACGTATCTCTAGCGTCGATTTGAATAATCCGCAATGCCATTGGGTAACATATCGCGCCGTTTTGTGTTATAACTCACATAGATCTCGACTGACCGGTTATTGCCGACTCCATACGGTGTTTTAATATTCAATGATTGCTTCAATCAAGTGAAATCTGAAGACCCATATCCTATGTCCTCTACAAAGTGACATACCCTAGATTTTTTTACCTGTAGTGCCGGAGTAAGAACACGCAACCGTTCAGATTCCAAAGCGAAAGTGTAAGACGCTGGGCCACGTTTGAGCATCAACGGGTTTTAAGTTTGCCTAGCGTCCTTATCCACGGCTGTTACAGCTGTCTTGAGGTGATTTTAAAGCATAAAACAAATTGATTCTGAAACTACATAGAAGAGTTAACGGAAGTCTTGAGGTCACCACTAGTGGTCGACTGGGCTCGAAAAAATCTTTAATCAATCAAAGCAACCAATATACGAATTTTTCTTTAGTTGCAAGTTATTAACGTAGGCAAAGATGCAATTCAAAAATTAAATTCTCAGCACTCACATCAGTGTGCGGACATGATGGCAGACCATAACAGCCCTAACCATTATATTAGGGCATTTCTGTGGCGCCGTCAGCTTCCAGTGTTTCTTGCTGTAGATAGGTGTAGACCAGCGTCCCACAAGGCTGACACACCGTCTGGCGCCGAGGACTCGCCCTATTCACCAGAGAAGTGCTTTTCTCACGGCGATAGGAACGTGATGTGTGGTAGGAATCGAACCTGCCACCACCACCACATCATAAACACTAACTAACCTCTGTGCAAAGTGTGCAGCGCTGTTGCTCGGCCCATTTCTTAATACTCTTTTATATTTCAACATTCACAATTAAAATGACTTGTTTATTTTTAAAACGCCCCCCCCCCCCCCCCACTCTTCTCTCTCTCTCTCTCTCTCTCTCTCTCTCTCTCTCTCTCTCTCTCTCTCTCTCTCTCTCTCTCTCTCTCTCTCTTCTCTCTCTCTTTGTTCATCTCTCCACCACAAACCTCTTTTCCGTTGTGATATTCCGTATCAATCCTTAGCCAAAGACATGTGATGTGATAAAGTCAGTTTGTCCATGCATGAACACAAGATGCGCAGCTTGTAGATAACCCCCCCCCCCCACACACACACACACTCTCAAAATTATCCTGTTTTTGTGAGCCGCGATGTATCTTCCTGTCGCTCACGGAACACCCACCCACACAAAATCCTGTTTTTGTGAGCCGCGATGTGTATCTTCCTGTCGCTCACGGAACACCAACACAAATTTATGCTTTCCTATTGTTTCCTCTCAGTCCTCTTCAGCTGGCCTGTTCACATTTTTCTAACATCCTTAACTCTCTCTCTGTGCTTCTCTCTCTTCCCCTCCGTCTCCTCCTTGCGTCACTGGACTACCTCTTAGATTCAGTTCCGTGTCTCTCAGTCTCACCAACGTCGCTCTATCTATCTTGTTCTTATTTATGTCTGACGATCTGCCTCTCTCATTTCTCTCACTTCTTCGTCGCCTTTTTTTCTCGATTCTTTACGTCCAACTCTTCTCCTCCTCCCTCCCTCCCTCTCTCTCTCTCTCTCTCTCTCTCTCTCTCTCTCTCTCTCTCTCTCCTCTTCTCTCTCTCTCTTTGTATTTTCTATCTATCCGTTGTCTGCTTACATATCTTTCTAGCAATCTTTGTCTTTTGTTTCTCTCAGATTTGTTTTGCCTTCAGTCCTGTCTATTCTCTCTCCCTCTCTGTATTTTCTATCTATCCGTTGTCTGCTTACATATCTTTCTAGCAATCTTTGTCTTTTGTTTCTCTCAGATTTGTTTTGCCTTCAGTCCTGTCTATTCTGTCTGTCTGTGTGTATGTATGTCTCTCTCTCTGTTTGTCTATCTATCTATCTGTCTGTCTGTCTGTCTGTTTGTCTGTCTGTCTGTCTCTCTCTCTCTCTCTCTCTCTCTCTCTCTCTCTCTCTCTCTCTCTCTCTCTCTCTCTCTCTCTCTCTCTCTCTCCCCTTTCAGGATATCCATCCGAGTATCACAAATTGGCACACATTCCAGTTTCAACGATTTAACAATTTAATTTCCACCCCAACCTTTCTGCATTCTTATAATAGTAAACATTTTCTCCTTATATCGCTCAACACTTTAACCAGGTTCCATAAAATCTCAACATTTTCTCTCTCGAATAGTAATACAGTATTCAAAGCACTCAAGTTCACATAAAATGATGTTCAGTGAGACCAAGGCAACGTTATCAGTGATACAACCCTTAATCTACGAAAGAACTGAATGGAAAGGACCTTGGAGAGTTAATCTAGTTGGGTCATAAAAATGGATGAGATGTACGTCCATCTTGACTCCACTCAGGATATTCTACTCTAGTATGTACACCAGTTTGCGGTAACTCTGTATCTAAACATGTCTCCGACGACAACTTGACAATGCCCACTTAACATGCGAAAAGATATGAAGAAGAAAGAATAGCAATGACTACTCAGGCGGAAGTTCATACAAGGGACAGAATCTCTTAGCATCTCTCCTTCTCACGTGGTAAACATCTCAAGTTAGATGACGAGCATGCTTATCCACGTATTACAACCGAAAATATTAGTTCTCAGGGAAAAGAAAACGAATATCGAAATATTCCCTCTCTCCCTCCTTTTTTTTTGCTTCATTATTATTATTTCTTCTCCTCCTCCTCCTCCTCCTCCTACCTGCCTGTCTCTTTCTCCCGCTCCCCCTTTCCTCTCTCTCTCTCTCTCTCTCTCTCTCTCTCTCTCTCTCTCTCTCTCTCTCTCTCTCTCTCTCTGTGTGTCTTTCTCTCGTCTCCTCCATCCGGCCACCAACCATCTCTGACGACAGAAGGAACCCAATTAAACTCGAAGTGATGAATTTCCCAGGTCTTTGAACAACCCTTCCGAATCTCTTCACTAGACAGTTTCTCCTGTTGCTTAGGAAGCCGAGATTCAGACCACAGCGCTGAATTACCTGGAAGAAATCTGTACTTTTCTTGAATGTATCATCTTCATCAAGATCGCCTAAGTTTTGCAAAAACTACGGTGAACTCTTACCGTTTTTTAGAGTAAAGCTGGCAATTGTAAATATCTAACTGTGGTTGTAAGCAAATAATAATAATTAAAAAAAAAAAAAAATAACAGCAACACCATCATCATCATCATCATCACCATCATCATCATTATAATAATAATAGTAATAATAATAATAATAATAATAATAATAATAATAATAATAATAATAATAATAATAATAATTTTTATCTATTCCACCAATAACCACAAAGCACAAGTAGTATAGCTAATCTTCCTTCTCCAGGAGGCAGTGGTACAATAGAGTTTTTACTTACGTATTATTTTCTTCTGGTAATGAGTTTGCCTCTACTTTTTTATATGCTTATTCCTAGCCACTGGATGAAAAAAGAAATCTCAAAGATTATTTTTTCATTCTAGATAGCGGCTTATTCTTCAGGACAATAGGCATATATTTTGAGTATCGGCATAGATGGGTGTCCTTTTTTTTAAAAGAAAATACAAATTCGCTTTGGCGATGTACAAAACCACTTCTTGACCCGACTGTAATGAAACCATCGGAAGTTCTCCGAGCTGGTGCAGGAATATGACAGCCATGCTGTTACAGCTCAACGTTGTCACTCTGCTAACACCGGGTAACGCCTGTCCTTTGCTTACGTGCAACCAATTTCTCGAAACTCGAGTGCTTTATACACACTCAACTCAAACTTCGGGCCGAAAAAAGATCTGAGGACATTACACATGAGTTCGTTTGATAAACATGTTTCAAATATATCACCCAAGCTAAGCTTGAAAACTACATTGCAAGGGAGAGCGTTTGTATGTTATGAAAATTTCAAAAACAAGAACAAAAAAGTTAGGTTGGAAAAAAGGAAAGCTTTAAATCTGTGTCTTTATTTGTTTTTTGCCAAGTACTGGTTCTAGATTTAATTTCAAATAAAAATTTTTCCATGGCGATTTGTGCACATAAACGTACATAGAGAAGCCCTTGATAATAAAGGAGTTTATGCTGGGCAAAAAAAGTCAATAAGAGCATACAAAAATCAAGCCTTCCTTTAAGTTTATATTGAGTTAACAATATTGTGCGACGCTAAATTTCTTTTCCCTTTTTTCAACCGCATGATCCAGTGTTTTGGACATGTCTCCCTCCCCCCCCCCCCCCCCCCCCCCCCTCTCTCTCTCTCTCTCTCTCTCTCTCTCTCTCTCTCTCTCTCTCTCTCTCTTTTTCTCTCTAGCTCTATAAGATACTTTATAAGAAATCTGTCGGTTTAAGGGTTCATAACTGCATGCATTATTGTGTCTTATGCAACCGGGCGGATATTTGCACTAATGAAGTGGTGAACATTGGCTCGTTTCCACGTGGTAACAGTGTGAGCTAAATCCCTCTAGAGGGCCATGGGGTAGAATGTATATGAAGGACGGAAACCCGCCCCTAGCTCCCGGTCAATCACCGCCACCATTAGGGGAGGAGTTGGACAATGAGCCTACATCTCGACATATCCCACGCTGTAGCAATCGGCACTCGAACCCTTCAAATCTTTCACACGTTAAACATGTTGCCCCAATCTGGACAACGTGGTGTTTGAGCGGACCGCGCTGAAGTGGAGTTTCTTACTTCCTTTATGAAGTTTCTTTCCTATTTAAACAGAAAAGAAAAGGGAGGTACAGTCGAGAGAGAGAGAAAGACAGACAGACAGACAGACAGACAGACAGACAGAGAGAGAGAGAGAGAGAGAGAGAGAGAGAGAGAGAGAGAGAGAGAGAGAGAGAGAGAGAGAGAGAGAGAGAGAGAGAGAGAGAGAGAGACACGGGGTAAGTTTAGGTAATGATGAAACAAACGTATTTTCCAACAGGTTTTACGCTCATTTCCTGGTTTCATGGCTTAAAGCCACTAATGAAATTATCGCAATGTTTCTCGTGTAATGACATGAGGGTGCCTGTGTGTGTCCAATGCTTTAGACCAACAATTATAACAGAGATCCGGCTACGGCGTATTTTTTTTTTTCCTGACGGTAAACACATTTCGGCGGGTAGAGAGTGGCTTCAGCACGTCGGTGAGGGGTAGGCGAGTCAGAACCTGGGGCAAAGCAGTCCAGGTAGACCCATTGGATTTCACACTGCTTCATCACGTAGGGAGAGAGAGAGAGAGAGAGAGAGAGAGAGAGAGAGAGAGAGAGAGAGAGAGAGAGAGAGAGAGAGAGAGAGAGAGAGAGAGAGAGAGAGAGACAGACAGACAGACAGACAGACAGACAGACAGACAGACAGACAGACAGACAGACAGACAGAGTGAGCAGCCCAGGTGTGAACTCACAAACCAGATAAATTTGGATTTAAAAACCTGGCCTAAACAGCTCCATCTTCCGTGCTGACTGGGGTGATAAGGTAGCCGCCTAGCATATCGTGCCCGGCCAGGCCAAGATCGAGTTAGTCTAGGTTTTAAAGGTTGCGCTCCAACTGGAAAACTGTCACATTCGGCAGTATTTAGACAAGTGGGATTTAAATGGAATAACAAAACATGGGGTGTTTGATATTACAATAATTAGTATTGTGGTTCGATAATGGAGGAAGCTCTTTGATACTTTACAATTATCTTTGCCATTCTCTCTCTCTCTCTCTCTCTCTCTCTCTCTCTCTCTCTCTCTCTCTCTCTCTCTCTCTCTCGCTCTCTCGTATGGTTAGCGTCAGTCCCAACCACAAAACGGTTCGAAGAATTACTGGAAAATAGCTATATCTAATTCTGTAAGGTGCTTTCCCAATCTATTAAGAGATCCGTCTTAGCGCTCATTAACAGGGCTTTGAAGTTACGAAAAAAAAGTAACTGGTGGGAATTCATAGCTACTCATTTATTTGTTCCTCTATAATGATGAACGTTAGCCAAGTGGCAAACTAATCTTGTTTGCTGCCTGTTGTTCATTGTCTCCCGTGGGGTGTACATCGTCCTGTTTGTGGCGTACATCGTCCTGTTTGTGGTGTACATCGTCCTGTTTGTGGCGTACATCGTCCTGTTTGTGGTGTACATCGTCCTGTTTGTGATGTACATCGTCCTGTTTGTGGTGTACATCGTCCTGTTTGTGGCGTACATCGTCCTGTTTGTAGCGTACATCGTCCTGTTTGTGGTGTACATCGTCCTGTTTGTGGTGTACATCGTCCTGTTTGTGGTGTACATCGTCCTGTTTGTGGCGTACATCGTCCTGTTTGTGGCGTACATCGTCCTGTTTGTAGCGTACATCGTCCTGTTTGTAGCGTACATCGTCCTGTTTGTGGTGTACATCGTCCTGTTTGTGGTGTACATCGTCCTGTTTGTGGTGTACATCGTCCTGTTTGTGGTGCACATCGTCCTGTTTGTGATGTACATCGTCCTGTTAGTGGCGTACATCGTCCTGTTAGTGGCGTACATCGTCCTGTTTGTGGCGTACATCGTCTTGTTTGTGGTGTACATCGTCCTGTTTGTGGCGTACATCGTCCTGTTTGTGGCGTACATCGTCCTGTCAGTAGTGGACATCTTCTACATTCCACAGCGGACTTCTTGATAAATGGACAGGGTCGTGGCCGGGAACCACATAGTCAATCGTTGAAAATGGTTTATCTAGGTTTTTGTCACCGCCTTACTGGAAGATAGACGCGTCTCAAGATGGCCTTCGGCATCATCTATCATGGCTAAAAATGGT
>JAWDGP010003438.1:0-33719 GCA_033675545.1 Elysia crispata
AATAGTATATATATATACCTAGATTTGAAAAAGGCAAAATATATGTTATAATAAGATCTTTTTACAAAATAGGCAATTTAAAAATAAACTGATAAAAATATGAAGAATTCTAATCTTTTATGCTACGAAAATGAAGTTTACTTAAGTTTGCTATTTATTCTATTGTTACAAGATGAAACGTTTGTCTTGTCTAACTTGTTATGCTTGTTTTTTTGCTGTTCCACAGATAACTTTTAGAGCGCCATGTTTAGTTAAAAACATTAATTCAAAAAGATATTCTTTATTTTGCTATAATATATTTTAATTATATATACAGAAATACAGCTGTGTCCGTTTGGATGGCTTACAAGCTTAACATCTCGCTCATGCCTTAAGGTGTACTGATTTGAAGACATGGGTTGACGCAAGGTACAAGTGCCAAACTCTGGTGAGATTTGCTGATTAACTTCGACAAGAAGAAAGAAGATGTGATTTTTGGTATTTTCTCTTATAGACTTTAAAGCAAATGTTTTTGATTCAGGTTTTTTATGAAAAAAAAACAAAAAAACAAAACAAAAACAAAAAACACACCTTCAGATTGTTTACAAAAGTGATTCATGAATGTAAAATGATTTGGACTTACTTTTTAGCGATTCATATTTTTGTTCCAAAGTGACTGCTGACCATAATATAAATTTTGATTTTTTGACTGAAAAATTCGTTCTATACATTTAAAAAAAATTCTATTTCTGTTAAATTAAGAAACGACGGCACTCAATAAGCCGTATAATACGATTATAATAATGAATATTAGGCGGGGGTTAAAATTGTTAAGGATGTCATTTTTTTATTTAAATGGAGATAAGTTGTAAAAAAAAGCCACATATTTCAAGTTATATTGATTTGTATATATATGGTATATATATATATATATATATATATATATATAAAAGTGCAAATAATAACAAAAAAGGATTTTTCCTCCTACTAGCAATAAATTGTAAAAAGGTAAAAAAAACTGAATGTAAAGTTTTAATTAGATCAATTTAGAGCTAAGAGTCAGACAAAGGAGAAACAGGGGTTAGGACTGATTTTATTCGTAACTTCAGGGATTATATCCTTAAATCATTTTATGCGAAAAGAGATAAACTATGCTTCATGCTTTTCGTGTTTCTTGATGGGCGGATTGCTTTCAACAGGTAAGATCAACTGAGTAATGATTCTCTTGTACAGAATATATTAACATTGGGAGTATTCTGGATCGGGCTGAATGACCGAGGAAATGAAGAGCTCCTTCATCCGGCTGGGATGACCCACAGAAGAATAGAAGCCTATTAATGCAACTATTATCCCGAGGACTGAAATCTTGGTAGTTTGGAGATTCTCAGCTTCAGATCTTTGACCTGAGCTTCTTGGTTGTAGATCGAATGTCTTTCTAAATAATATCGCAAGTTGGAAATGATGAAACTTTATATGAATTCACCAATTTAGGCATTTTTTTAATCCAAACAATCTTTGTATGGTTCCACAAAAAATGTTTGCTATCAGCTTAGTGACAGACTTGAATAATGAAAAGTCTCCTCCACAAGTTAAAGGCTTGCATCTAAATCTGCCTAATTTTAGTGATAGGATATACCTGGGAATAACATTATTTATTATTCCTTGAATTTAAATGGATTGCATAAATGTTTAGAAATGTAAATTTATGTTTTCCTTTGCAGATAAAGCAATATCTGTTGGGGAAAAAATCAACCTGATAACCATAAAGGAAATGAAGATTGTGTGACTTCATTTATTTTAAATGGTCAAGTAGTAATTAGCATTTTGTTGATTGCAACGCATCATTACAATTCTATTCTAGAAACCTTTCCAGGTAAAGATTAAGAGATAAATTGAAATTTATTTGAAAGAGAAAGCGATGGTTCTAACTTTAATAGTTGCAAATTTCATTTTGGAGTATCGATTAGGCGAAAATGCTCAGACTTCTGCATTAACAAACCTAAAACGCTACGAGAAGTCTAGAATAAATATATGCATAAACTTTTCAGCAAGATATATTTTTTGTTACATTTTATCGCACATTTTTGAGAAAGAGAAAAAAATAAAGAATGCAATCGGTCAGAACAAAAGTCTAAAAAAATTATTAAAGGAAATAATTGAAGCTTTAAAAAAAACATCAAATACTTTCTTTAATGAATATAAACATATGGTTGGGATGTAGACAATTTTGGACCTGCCCATAATTAAGATTTATGAAGGTGCTAATCCGATGATTAAGGGCTTCGAAAAAAAAAACTTTGGAGTGATCCGTGGCCTTCATTATGTTTTTTCTTTTAGCAACGTTTGCTAAATATGCTTTTTGGTTAATCAACTGATTCTTTCTGCACTTATATAAAATCGAGAATTTGTTTAGCAACAAACAAGCTGGACGCATATTTATAGTGTTCTTATTGGCAGTGCTCAGTGGAATTCCAGATCCAGAAAACTTTGAAAACCCTCAGGTATTAAAATCCGAAAGAGCGGAGTGAAACCTCACGTATGTTAACTCTTCCATAACTCTTTGATCAGTCTCTGTAATCATGCATGAGGCTTTTCAACAAGCTGGGGACTACATTTAAAGTATTCATTTTCAAAGTATAGGACACTCATGCCACACCTGAAAACAGACATAGTGACAATCCATTACGAATTAAATCTTCTGCGAACAAAAGAAAAAATGGAAACAACTGATTGCCATACGATGTGACGGCCATAAATATTTACGTGGAGCATAAGACGAAGTCACAGCATAAATCTAACTCGTTCTTATGCTTTTAACAAATCTCAAAGCCGACCTAAGAGCCTTAATTGGAATGTAGGACTTATATTATGACTTCTCCTATTGGAGAAGTGTATTTTTGCTCAAAAAAAGATGTTGCAGAACAGATGTCATAGTACATGAAAGCATACAGTGAATTCATGTAAAGAGTCACAGAACCTTTGTTCCAGCTGACAAACAGGGAGGACGTCCGGTTACAGAGGCTTTCTTCAAACAGGTTCAATGTTATGGAAGATAAAAGCAGACTTTGAATACTGACATCACGTTCGACGGATTTCAACCGCTGTTTGGAGTGACGACATCGACTGCGACAAGCTTTTGCCCTAGTAATTTGCTGTTTTTGCTTTTCCACAGACAAAACATGCAAAAGGCCTACGCTACTGAAAAAAACACAAAAAAAAAACAAAGAAAACAAAAACAAAACAAACGTTAAAAATGAGTTGAGGACGTTACAGCGAAGGAAGACATAGGCCCTTCTTATAACTTTTTTATAAATTGCTTGTGTCTGCCATATGCCATGGCCGCTAACAACGCAGAGTGCCTTTCTGTTGATAAAGTTCTAAGTATGATGGGAGAATCGCCAAAAATAAAACAAGAACCCCACCTAATATGGAAATCAGTGTAATCGGGAGACCAACGGAACAGCAGAGAGACTGGTCCAGACGTTCCAAAACAATCTTTGAGAAAATCTGATTTTTACTTTTATAGAAGAAATGCTCTTAAAACCCGACATGATCATGCCAGGTCAACACTAGCACGATCTCACAGAACTGTCGTCCAAACAAAGGACGATTTACGGTGTTTTGCCAAAAATTTTAAAATGAAAAGTAAAAATGAATGAAAAAAAAGCTGTAAATCCTTTGTCTGCAAGTTAGTTTTTTTTCACTTTCCAAAGTGGATACGACATACTATTCTCACTACGCCAAAACCACAATTATGGGCAAGCTTTGTACTTTAAATTTGACCACTTGTTGACAAAATTAATTTCTAGTCTTGAAAATAATCTAGGCCAGAGCATTCAGCATTTAATAGCATCAAATTTGGAGCAATCAATCGTGGAAAAATCCAGTTAACATTTCGATAAAATATCACCACATGCATCGAAAAACTTGTGATACATCCAGCTCTACTTCACCTAAAACTACAGAAAGTATTTTTTATTTTCTCGTTTCTACTTCATCCAAGTTTTGACTTTGCCTAACACTTTCCAACGAAGATATTAATTATTGTATTAAGGCTCTAGAGTTTCATCAAAGTGAGAGGAAGCATTATTCGCTATGTAATTTTAATTTATGTGTATTCATTTCTTATATGCTTGTAACTCCCTGTAATGAAATGTATTTTGTAAAGTAACATTTCATTGCTATGGAAACAGCATGCACCAACAATACTTTTGGAGTAAACTGTTTCAGAAATCTGCGATCCCAAGTGTGGTGGACCAAACAACATACCTGCGACAGCTTTAGTGGATACTGTTTGTCCGGTTGTGACGATGGCTATCAAGGTGAAAAAGATGTGAGGCGCGTAAGTGAAGCAGAGTTTGTATTTTTGGAACCTTGTCGCAACTTGGCAGTTTTGAGGCTTATAAAATGAGTCACACTTGATCTCCATAAATAATCAGGGGAAAACATGGTTGTTTTCGCTGAAACTTTTAATAGTAAAGGTCATCTTTCTTAAGATTAATACTCTCTTCTAGATAAACTATTCCTTTGAAGAAGACAAAAAAAAGAGAAAAAAAGTGAATCAGTCCTTAGTTTTGTGAAAAAATAATTCTGAAAAAAAATCAGCAGATAATTTCAAATAAGAGTTTTTCTTCTTTTTTTTTTGTTCATAACACTTGTTCAGAAAAACCCATTGGCTTTGATAAAGGCAAAGGAATGGACCCGATTCTCTTCTTAGAAATATAGAAAATCTGCTATTGTTGATCAACACTATACGTCATTAAATATTGCCATTACATATTTTATTTTCAGAAAAAGTTAAATTAATTCAAGAAGAAAAATTCATAAGAAAAAAAACGTCGCTTAATATGTTTTATTCAGCATGTTCTGACAACTCCTTTGGAGCAAACTGCTCAGAAATCTGCAGTCAAAATTGTGGTGGAGAAAACGGCACCTGCAAAACCGTCAACGGATTTAACTGTAAAACGAACTCATGCATTTCATTTTCGTAATGGTTATTTGTAAATTTTTCCTTAGGTATGATATTCTCACTCCAGAAAAATCATTAATTTCTACAAAGCACACTGCTACGAAAATCGAAAAAAAATTGTTGAGTTGTAAGCTTATTAAAAATAATATGATTAAAACACGTGTCTCTAATTTTAGAAAATGTACTGCTCTTGGTAGCTGTTTGTTTCATTAAACTTTTAATTATACTCTTAATATTAAAGTACAATTATCACATCAATATAACGAGTAAAAAACACTTTAAAATAATCAACAGAGAATACAAAATTGCTCAATTTTTTAGCATGTATTAACACTTTTGGAGCAAATTGTTCAGAAATCTGCAGTCCAAATTGTGGTGGTCCAAGCAACGCCTGCAGCAACGTCAATGGTTCATGCATATCCGGTTGCGATGATGGCTATCACGGAGAAAGCTGTCAGTTTCGTAAGTAGCAACAATTCTTTTGAGTGAACATATGAGAATAAGGCAGCACATCGTGTGTCATCTGTTGCATGCAGGATAGCTGATTCTTTCATAATATAGGTGTTTTTTAATTATTTCGAAAAAGACTCTTCTTTCAATCAAATCATTTGTGCTAACAATTCTTTTTACTTCTACACCAGAACAGAATTATTGTTATGATTTTTTTTTGTTGCTTTTTTTTCTCTTAGTAAAACGCATATGGTATGAAGCCTTGTCTATGTTTAGTTGATAAACTTACCAGCATTATAAAATTCAAAGTTATTCTGCTGAATGAGAAGAATCTGTAGAGAGCAAAACTATTTACACAGGTAAAGGATTGATTAACGCTTTATTACTCTTGCGGTATGTAGGCCTTGCCTGAAAGATCGTGCAACAGACAAAAGAAACACTCGCGTTAAGGTGTCAAAGGTCATTCAGATTTAAGACATAATTATTTGGCAGTTAATTATTTTTTCCTAAAAATTCTTGAACAGTCGAAGAGAATTTTCGCACAAAGACAGTTGAGTGTCATGTAGCTAACATAATCTTTTTTTTTTCAAGTATACCAGATTCCAGGCCATAAATTAGTTCCGCAAGTGATCATATAATTTTTTAATACATTTCTTTTCTCCAATTTAGACAAAATCATGGTTATATTTCCTACCCAATTCATCATGCACAACCAAAAAAATTGGACAATAATAGTATTGAAAAAGAAAAGAAAAATGTCCAAGTTAGAAAGGTTATGAAAAAAAAAATCATAAAAACCAAAGGTTTTTGGGTATGGCAAAGAACTACACATGGTTTCTTTTTTCTTTTATTTTTTTTGAGAAATTTCGTCAGCTCTTGAGTATCGTTAATTTTATTAAATCTTTTAGCTATAGATACATTTGTTAATGTGTAAAAATAATTGAGTATCAATTTAAGAGTAATATGCTAGGGGAAAAAAACAGGCAAAATAATATTGCACTTTTTCTTCAGCATGTACTTTCGGCACTTTCGGAGCAAAGTGTTCAGAAATCTGCAGTCCAAATTGTAGTGGGCTAAATGACGCCTGTAACAATGTAAATTGTGATTTTTGCAGATTGGCTGCGATGATATGGCTATCACGGAGAAAGCTGTCAGTTTCGCAAGTAGCAGCGTTATCAAAATTCAGAGTTATTGTGATCATTAAGAAAAATCTGCAGAGAGGGCCACTATACAGAAAGTATTGTTTAACGCTTTATAAGTTTACCGGCTTTATGTAAACCGCTGCAAGGTATTAAATTGTCAAGAGCATTAGAAAGTCGCACAACAAAGCTAAATGAAACGCTCGAAAAGAAGGCAAAAGTCAATCAGGATTTAAGACATATTATGATGTTTAACTATTTTTCAAAATGCTTGAACAGAAATAACAAATTGATTACACAAATATTGCATACGACACAAGCAGAAAAAGAAGAAAAGAGTTTGATACTAGGTTTTATGTGGGGAAAACGATCAGCCTAAAACTTATACATAGTTCTTCCCTAACTCGTGACAAAATCATTCTATATAAAATGGTTTCATGTTGATTCCTTTTTTAAAATTAGATTTTTTTTAAATTCGTATAACACGAATATTTTGATTTTTTGACTTATATGTGTGCAGAAAACAACCGGGCAATTCACAGAAATATCAAAACTCATTTTGCGAAAATCTCTGATACAAAAAAATGTGTCTGGAGAAGGAGGCAGTGTATGGTTTAATGTAAAAAGTAAAACCTGTCATGTTTAGGTGGAATGAAATATCTGGCTAGCTTTTTAAATCTGAAAAACGAATTGCCAAGTTCTAAGCATTAAGAGAGAAAAGAGATCGGAAAAGAATGAAATTTTGGCTTGGTATAAAAAATGAGAGTGTAAAGTTAAAAAAACAAAATAAAACAAGCAAAGGCGCGCTTTTTATGTTATATATCTCAGCTTATTCTTACTTATGTTTCTTACTAAATATACAGTATATAGTTCAGCAACATTCTTTCTGTATGCGTGTAAAGCCAACAAATTAGATTTATATTCAGCTATGAATTTAACAGCGCATTTTAAGAGGCAAAGCGAGATAACTTTAAGAAATCATATTTGTTGTCATAACTGAAACATTAACATATCTACACAAATGTGACGCTGGGTAATAACTGACATAAATATTTAGTTTGTTAGGTAGTTGAAAAATTTCATAGTAAACTATTAAACTAAATAATAAATTTGCTTTGCTTATGAATTTTTTTTTTTAAAAAGTCTAGTGAGTAGCAGATTATTTTATTGGACATTCTAACAGACGAAGCGCCTTTTTTAGTTTTGCATATTATTTTACTAATCTATTCCGAGATAGGTAGCATCCAACAAAAACGCTGTTCACTTCTTTAGAGGCAATGATGGCTGCTATTATATTTCTGATGGTAATTTTTGAGCTGCACAATTATGACTCTTTGCCTTCAGCAAGTATAACGTCATTGTATAACACCGTTCTTTATCAAAAGCCTTGGAAATACAATGGGTATCTCATTTTTTTTGTCTTTTTCATAGTCACTCTCTACTTCCATTTTAGCATTTAGGTGTAAATGTATGTGTTATTTATTCATGGAGACCAGTAGGATCATTAACGTGTAATGTTGAACCAATAAAGTGATACCAAAAATGATTCGTTAGATTAAAGCACATGCTTGTTGATAAACTCAGGTCTGTCAGTGTTTTATACCTTGACATTTTTTCAAGAAGGTCAGTTCTTGTAAGAATCAAGATAAATTGCAGACTCCTTGAATCTTTTTACTTTAAATTAAACATTCACCGAAAAGATCAGTTTTGAAGATAGATTTGTAAAACTTTTTTTCCTCCATCTCAAATAAAATTTTATATATTCTTTCATATATATCCTTATGGAGAAAAAAACATGTATTGAGATGTAAAAACTAGTTAAAAAAAAAGGTTTTGACTTTAGAAACCATTTTCGTGGGCTTAACTTATAA
Organism: Elysia crispata; assembly: GCA_033675545.1. Taxonomy (NCBI): domain Eukaryota; kingdom Metazoa; phylum Mollusca; class Gastropoda; family Plakobranchidae; genus Elysia; species Elysia crispata. Next base: position 8,409 of record JAWDGP010003438.1, read on the forward strand.
CAAAAGGCTGCAATTGGGACAAAAGAAAAAAAAAAGTTTCATTTACTATGTAAATAAATAAAGTTAAAATTTTATGCAGATAATACAAAACAAAAAATATATAGTACACAAAAAAGCAAATACTTTTTAGATTTCACATTTTTAAAATGATTTACAACTAGTTTAAAGTTTTTGATACTGAACAACAAAGTTTAAAAAATGAAAGCAAAAAGATACAGAAGAAATAAATTAGAATATAAAAAGTTCTAGAGGATTTTCTGTGCTTATCTGATACATTTTTCTAAAGGCTGACAAGATCTTTAAAATAACACAATTCGCAAAACTAAAAGGAATCGTAAAAGTTGATTGATATTGTGTGGGGGTGTTTTACAGGTATTTTCTCAAAATTGAACTTTCCACAAGGAATAAGTGAATTTTATAAATAATTCGTAACCATATTAAAGTATGGCTCATGTAATCAAACATTTTTTTAATCCTCAGAGACTCACCTGCAGATGTTATCGACTATAGAAAAAAGTAAAGGCAGAAGAATGCATGCCATACATTATAATTATGCAGGAAAGAGACACCGATGTTGACACTGCTTCATACACGTCTCAGGTGGCAAACATTCCAACGTTTCTGGTCTCACTGTCTCTGATACCAAACATTCCAACATTTCTGGTCGCACAGTCTCTGATGACAAATATTCCAACATTTCTGGTCGCACAGTCTCTGATGACAAATATTCCAACATTTCTGGTCGCACAGTCTCTGAAGTTTAAAGTTGATAGATATTCCAATAATATTCCGGGTGGTAATGTCCCACTTGAAATATATTTCAATGCCTTCTTGCTGATGATGTCTTAGTTGACAGATTTATTTCAATGTTACCTGCTGGTGATGCCTCCAAGTTTACAGATTTTCCAATGTTCCTTTGCTGATGATGTCTCAGTTTACAGATATTCCAATGTTCCTGCTGATGATGTCTCACTTTACATATATTTCAATGTTCATGCTGATGTTGTCTTAGTTGACAGATATTCCAATGTTCCTGCTGATGATGTCTCAGTTTACAGATATTCCAATGTTCCTGCTGCTGGTGTCTCAGTTCACAGATATTCCAATGTTCCTGCTGATGATGTCTCAGTTGACAGATATTCCAATGTTCCTGCTGATGATGTCTCACTTGACAGATATTTCAATGTTCCTGCTGCTGGTGTCTCAGTTCACAGATATTCCAATGTTCCTGCTGATGATGTCTCAGTTGACAGATATTCCAATGTTCCTGCTGCTGGTGTCTCAGTTGACAGATATTCCAATGTTCCTGCTGATGTTTGCTGGTGTCTCAGTTGACAGATATTGAATTGATCCAATGTCCCTGCTGATGATGTCTCACTTGACAGATATTTCAATGTTCCTGCTGCTGGTGTCTCAGTTGACAGATATTCCAATGTTCCTGCTGATGATGTCTCAGTTGACAGATATTCCAATGTTCCTGCTGATGATGTCTCAGTTGACAGATATTCCAATGTTCCTGCTGATGATGTCTCAGTTGACAGATATTCCAATGTTCCTGCTGATGATGTCTCAGTTGACAGATATTCCAATGTTCCTGCTGATGATGTCTCAGTTGACAGATATTCCAATGTTCCTGCTGATGATGTCTCAGTTGACAGATATTCCAATGTTCCTGCTGATGATGTCTCAGTTGACAGATATTCCAATGTTCCTGCTGATGATGTCTCAGTTGACAGATATTCCAATGTTCCTGCTGATGATGTCTCAGTTGACAGATATTCCAATGTTCCTGCTGATGATGTCTCAGTTGACAGATATTCCAATGTTCCTGCTGATGATGTCTCAGTTGACAGATATTCCAATGTTCCTGCTGATGATGTCTCAGTTGACAGATATTCCAATGTTCCTCCTGATGATATCTCAGTTGACAGATATTCCAATGTTCCTGCTGATGATATCTCAGTTGAGCAGATATTCCAATGTTCCTGCTGATGATACCTCAGTTGACAGATATTCCAACGTTCCTGCTGATGATATCTCAGTTGACAGATATTCCAATGTTCCTGCTGATGATGTCTCAGTTTACAGATATTCCAATGTTCCTGCTGATGATATCTCAGTTGACAGATATTCCAATGTTCCTGCTGATAATATCTCAGTTGACAGATATTCCAACGTTCCTGCTGATGATGTCTCAGTTTACAGATATTCCAATGTTCCTGCTGATGATATCTCAGTTGACAGATATTCCAATGTTCCTGCTGATGATGTCTCAGTTGACAGATATTCCAACGTTCCTGCTGATGATATCTCAGTTGACAGATATTCCAACGTTCCTGCTGATGATATCTCAGTTGACAGATATTCCAACGTTCCTGCTGATGATATCTCAGTTGACAGATATTCCAAAGTTCCTGCTGATGATGTCTCAGTTGACAGATATTCCAACGTTCCTGCTGATGATGTCTCAGTTGACAGATATTCCAATGTTCCTGCTGATGATGTTTCAGTTGACAGATATTCCAATGTTCCTGCTGATGATGTCTCAGTTGACAGATATTCCAATGTTCCTGCTGATGATGTCTCAGTTGACAGATATTCCAATGTTCCTGCTGATGATGCTCTCAGTTGACAGATATTCCAATGTTCCTGCTGATGATGTCTCAGTTGACAGATATTCCAATGTTCCTGCTGATGATGTCTCAGTTGACAGATATTCCAATGTTCCTGCTGATGATGTCTCAGTTGACAGATATTCCAACGTTCCTGCTGATGATGTCTCAGTTGACAGATATTCCAATGTTCCTGCTGATGATGTCTCAGTTGACAGATATTCCAACGTTCCTGTGGATGATGTCTCAGTTGACAGATATTCCAATGTTCCTGCTGATGATATCTCAGTTGACAGATATTCCAACGTTCCTGCTGATAATGTCTCAGTTGACAGATATTCCAACGTTCCTGCTGATGATGTCTCAGTTGACAGATATTCCAACGTTCCTGCTGATGATATCTCAGTTGACAGATATTCCAACGTTCCTGCTGATGATATCTCAGTTGACAGATATTCCAACGTTCCTGCTGATGATATCTCAGTTGACAGATATTCCAACGTTCCTGCTGATGATATCTCAGTTGACAGATATTCCAACGTTCCTGCTGATGATATCTCAGTTGACAGATATTCCAACGTTCCTGCTGATGATATCTCAGTTGACAGATATTCCAACGTTCCTGCTGATGATATCTCAGTTGACAGATATTCCAACGTTCCTGCTGATGATATCTCAGTTGACAGATATTCCAACGTTCCTGCTGATGATATCTCAGTTGACAGATATTCCAACGTTCCTGCTGATGATATCTCAGTTGACAGATATTCCAACGTTCCTGCTGATGATGTCTCAGTTGACAGATATTCCAACGTTCCTGTCGATGATGTCTCAGTTGACAGATATTCCAAAGTTCCTGCTGATGATATCTCAGTTGACAGATATTCCAAAGTTCCTGCTGATGATGTCTCAGTTGACAGATATTCCAACGTTCCTGCTGATGATGTCTCAGTTGACAGATATTCCAACGTTCCTGTCGATGATGTCTCAGTTGACAGATATTCCAACGTTCCTGTCGATGATGTCTCAGTTGACAGATATTCCAACGTTCCTGCTGATGATATCTCAGTTGACAGATATTCCAACGTTCCTGCTGATAATGTCTCAGTTGACAGATATTCCAACGTTCCTGCTGATAATGTCTCAGTTGACAGATATTCCAACGTTCCTGCTGATAATGTCTCAGTTGACAGATATTCCAACGTTCCTGCTGATAATGTCTCAGTTGACAGATATTCCAACGTTCCTGCTGATGATATCTCAGTTGACAGATATTCCAACGTTCCTGCTGATGATATCTCAGTTGACAGATATTCCAACGTTCCTGCTGATGATATCTCAGTTGACAGATATTCCAACGTTCCTGCTGATGATATCTCAGTTGACAGATATTCCAACGTTCCTGCTGATGATATCTCAGTTGACAGATATTCCAACGTTCCTGCTGATGATATCTCAGTTGACAGATATTCCAACGTTCCTGCTGATGATATCTCAGTTGACAGATATTCCAACGTTCCTGCTGATGATATCTCAGTTGACAGATATTCCAACGTTCCTGCTGATGATATCTCAGTTGACAGATATTCCAACGTTCCTGCTGATGATATCTTAGTTGACAGATATTCCAACGTTCCTGCTGATGATGTGTCAGTTCACAAATATTCCATTGTTTTTTGCCAATGATGTTTCAGTTGGCAGATATTCTAAGGTTTTTTTTTACTTACTGTGTCTAAGTTATTAAAATAATAGTCTGCCTTTGCTTTTTCTATTTGAGTTGACACATAATTTATTCAAACATAAAAGTTTTGAATTAAAAAGGAAAAAAAAATCTATTAAGGAGTATTTTTTTCCCTCACCACAAATATATTTCATCATTGAATCTGACGAATATTGAAGATGAGATATGTTAACATTGGTTTGAACAAATTGAATACAATGGTGACAAAAAAAATAATTACTCAGGCTAAGAGAAAGCATATTCTGTTTGAATTTCTGAAGTAAGAAAATTGTTCCTAAATGGCGTAGCATTATCATGACGTTTCTTGTGATGGCAGCTTGTTTGAAATGTTTCATAGGTATTGACACATATCTTGTCCGCACAATTCTTTGGGAAGAAATATTTTAACGATTGTTTAACATTGTTTCCATTTCTGCTTTTCTAGTATTTTATACAAGCTATGTTTACGCTCAAACGTTGAGAATTTATGAAAAATCATTTTAAGAACTTTTTTTTATTTTTGTCCATGTTTAAATATGTGTAATCCAGATTACAATTTTTTTCTTTTTTTTTTGCTGAACAGTTTTCTATAGCTTATAAATGTATGACCCGTTCCTTTACAACTTCGTTCTACAATTAATCTATTTAGGGTAAAATGATTTTTATGCAGACTATATTTTGGCTTTTCACGCAACATAATAAACCTTTTTAAAATTCAAAGCTTTTCTCGATAAAAAAATGTCAATTTTTATGTTTAAAAATTGTTGCGATGCAATAATCTAAATGCAACAAGGACCGTAATTTCAAAGTGAATATTTGAAATGTCCAACTCTCGCGACAGTTCTTGAAACTAGTACCAGCCCCACTGGCAGTAGTAGTGCTAGTAGTACCCATAGTGGACACGGTGAGGAATAAATAGCGCCGATCTAATAGCATCAAATATTATTCTATGCCAGTTTAAATAGGACCCACAAACTGATTTTTTAAATGTTATTTATACTATGGAAACCAACAGATTCCAATAGATCTTTGTAAAACATGAAGTTAAAAAAAATGTACTAATCGGACAAGAAACAAAACATTCATTTACATTTTCAGTTTACAAAAACTTGTAAATTTTTTGAAAAATCAACAAATTAAACTAAAAGACCGCTTTTTTTCAGTTACATAACAAATCCATTTTATTTGGAAGCAACAATAATCATATAACATACAGTCAGTTATGCTGCAAAAAAAGCAAGTTTGGGATACGTATCTCTGGATATACAAATGCAATGGACATTGCAAGTTTAACAGACTGTCTTGGCGTGTCTGTACATCAGTTTGGAGACCACTAGGTCTGATAGTTACAGATCGTCAAGATGTGTTATATTACAGACACACTGAATGTCAAATAATAATGCTTGACCCTAACATTGGGTACAGTATAATCTCTCCAGGAGGTCCAGTCGTCAAGCCTACTGGCAGTTCTTTGTTAGCCCGATGGACTCTCCTAAACTCCTTGCGAGGTGCTAGCCATGTGCGCTCTCTCTCTCTCTCTCTCTCTCTCTCTCTCTCTCTCTCTCTCTCTCTTTTTCTCTGTCTCTCTCTCTCTTTATCAATCTGTGTATCTCTCTCTGTCTCTCTCCGTCTCTCTCTGTCTGTCTCTCTCTCTCTCTGTCTCTCTCTCTGTCTCTCTGTCTCTTTCTCTCTCTCTCTCTCTCTCTCTCTCTCTCTCTCTCTCTCTCTCTCCCCCCCCCTTTTTTTAACCTAACTTATGATTATATATTTGTCAAAGGGTTAACGGGGATGGTTTTGAATATAGCAAAATTTACTTGTCGTTGTTGATAAAAAAATAAGGTGTTTTTTTTTTTCGACCATTTCAACTGCATCAGGTTTAGCATTCAACTTAGATCATAAAGTTGTATACATTAAAAAAAATACAATATGAAGGATCTTTTGATATTGAAAACAACTATTATTTAACGCAAGCCATTTAGGGAAAGGTTTCAAAAATGGTTATACTAGAGTAGAAGGGGTGACGATAGGGGTGGTAAAGTCTTTTTCTCTTGCTGATAAATATTATCAAAACCCTAGGTAACTTTGCACACACAGACACAGAAAAAGAAAACAAAAGAAGACTAGGACATATAATAACTTAATCACGAGGCACAGACGCAGATATAGATAATCTGACACCTTTTTGCTGTATTGATCTCAAGACACCAACCCATAATTTCCAGTTAATGACTCATACTGTATAATGTGAGACTTTCGTTCGTTCATTAAGAAGTAACAGTGACAAAGAGAAACTATTTTGTGCATGAGACTCAAATATTTAAAAATCCCCATCCCGAAAATATTTTATACCATTCAAATATATATTTTCAGAACGTACAAAGAATCATTCTACTACTACTACAACTACTACTACTACTACTACTACTACTACTACTACTACTACTACTACTACTACTACTACTACTACTACTACTACTACTACTACTACTACTACTACTACTACTACTACTACTACTACTAGAATCTCTACGACTACTACTACTACTACTACTACTACTACTACTACTACTACTACTACTACTACTACTACTACTACTACTACTACTACTACTACTACTACTACTACTACTACTACTACTACAGTACTACTATCACTACTACTACTACTACTAATACTACTACTACCACTACCACTACTACTACTACCACTACTACTACTACTACTACTACTACTACTACTACTACTACTACTACTACTACTACTACTACTACTACTACTACTACTACTACTACTACTACTACTACTACTACTACTACTACTACTACTACTACTACTACTACTACTACTACTACTACTACTACTACTACTACTACTACTACGACTGCTGCTGCTGCTGCTGCTTTGTTCAACTGCTACTTGTGTGACATCGAACTGTTTTTTTTTTTTTTTTACACATTACTTGCTTCATGCAATGTGTCTCTTTACCTTATTGTTTTAACCTCATGTTTTTTTGTCTTTCTCCTGAATATTTTTGCGTCTGTAATATTCCAACTTTCTCCATTTCTCTCTTTCTGTTACTTCCCGTTATCTGTCTTTTTCTTTGTCTCTCTCTCTCTCTCTTTCCCTGTCTCTGTCTTTTTGTCTGTCTGTCTGTCTTTCTATCTTTTTCCGCCCTCTCTCTCGGTCACTCTGTCAGTCTCTTTATTTATTCCAATTGATTTGTCTTGGATGTGTCCTTCTTTAAGTACATGTGGCATTTTCTCATAAAGAATAGATGGTTTCCACATGTACTGTTCATGTGTTTTTCGTGCTTAAAGATAACGTGGACCGCAAAAGTGTTTTGTTCACTAAAAGAATTCGTGCTGGATAGAGATCGGACCATAGGCATACTAATAAATAAACGTGATAGCACGAGGGTGGAGCATGTTAATACTGCTCATCAGAGTTTTAGGGCATGTGATTTTTTATTGTTTTGTTTTATTGTATCAAGGCTTTTATTTTATATTGATCATGGTATAAATAATTGAGAGAGAGAGAGAGAGAGAGAGAGAGAGAGAGAGAGAGAGAGAGAGAGATCAATAATTTACTTAGTGCTTTATTTTATATAGACTGATTTATTGTTGGAATGATTCATTGTTGGATAGTTATTCCATAGGCATTAGATCAGTAACTATTAATTAATGAAAATATGTCTTAATATTTAAAGCGGTAGTTAGATAAGTTAAGTACAAATATCATTAACTTAAATGGACGGATATCCTATTTGGTAAATAGATGCATGGCTACTCACATGCATGCCTATAGAGATAGATACAAATCAAAGAGATGACGATGGTGGTTTTGAATTAAATAAAAAAAATACAAAGGCAGCATATTAGTTAACTTAATTCTGTATAAATTGTTGTTTGATGGATTCTTTAAAATATATGGTTGTTTGAACTTTACGCCTTAATTTATTTGGAGTTTCTGTTTCATAACACTTACTGCGAACAACTTTACCCAATCCTCAAAAATGTTAATAAACTCTCAATATATTCTTATGTATATGTGTTTTTTTTTTTAATCTGATGCTTTGATTTATTTAAAGATATGTGTTACCTAACCACTTACTGCGAACACCTTACACATTGATAATTTTTTTAAATAAACTCTCATTGTAAACCTAATGATCTTTATATCACCATATACACAATCTTTCACTGCAACTACCATGATCTTTTATCATAAGCTATCTAACTTTTAATAACCAAGGTTTTACTTGTACTTTCTACAATTTATTTTTATGAAAACGATGAATGTAACAAATCATTACTTTTAAAACCTATTGCAGTAAACACCACGAAACTCACATCAACTACTTTTTTAACTTCTCAATTTGAATCACAAAATCTTATAAACTCTTACTAAACCATTATCATCTTTTTCACAACAGTGTTCATCATCTCACTTTTCAAATACCATATTATGACCAATAATTACGTATATTGTTTTTGAAATACCATTGTAACTACTAGTAGATATGACCACCATTGTCATAGACTCTTTTTTGCAAACTCCATACATTTTATGATAACAATGTTTATTAATTCTTTTTGCAGAACAAATATGTATATGTCAACAACATACATACATTCTTTATGCAAACACCATGATATCTATAACTACCTCTTTAATAATATATCTCTGAAACATCATTTTATTTTTGATCGCCCGGTTTATAAACTTTTTTTTCAAACAAAATCATAATCTTGAATATCATTTGCATGAAATCTTTCTAAAAACGACCAACCTCAAATAGGAAATTTATTCATTTTTCATCTTTACTACTTTATTTATTCAGCATTAAATTCACGTACATTTTAAAACCTCCACCACGAGTTATGCTTGCAACACAATTTTAAAAAACTATCAAATTCTTTATTATCATTAATGTGCCTTTTGCTCTATACAGGATATCAGACAACTTCTAGACCACCTCTTCATTCAAAAATAATATGAGCAAGAATGCCGTAGTTACTTACTTCTCCATTACCATATAAACCAACGCTATAACCAGTACCATCATAATAACCAACATTTTCACTTCTATATTCGCCACGAGTATAACTGCACCATTATAATGGCTAACTGCTTTACTACCACATTACGCCAGCAATATAATCAGCACCATCATACAAACCAACTGCACCACTACCACTTACGCAAACAGTATGATCAGCATCTTCACAACAACCATCTGCTCTACTACCACATACGCCAGCTGTATAATCACTTCATAATTGAAGACACCATTTGATCCACTATCACATATGCCACCATTATGATCAACATCATCATAATGGCTAACTGCTCTACTACCACATACGCCACCAGTATAATCAGCACCATTGTACAAACCAACTGCACCCTTACCACATACGCCACAACTATATTCAGAATCACCAAGAACTTCACTACAGTAATAAACTTCTTCACCGCAACCTCGACTACCAGTACTATCTGCATCATCACCACCAGTATCACACAGACAAATATCTCCACTACTTCTACCAATACTATTAAGACTATTAGCACCATTGGCAATTCTATCGACTTGTCCACAACGTTCCTCATTAGAATCAATTCATGTCGAGAGTTATTTTTGCTTTATATATCGCTGCAACCCAAAAATGTTTGTGCTATAAATATCACCAGGAAGCTACTGATCTGAGCTGGAGAGATATATTCGGATTTTTCTTCTTCAAAATGTGTATATTTAATGGGACAATTATCGTAGGACACAGTATTTGAATAGTTTAGAGTTGTTTCATTGCTCTCTCTCTGTCTTCCTCTCTCTCACCCTCTCCCTCTCTCTCTCTCTCTTTCTATCTCTTCCTCTTTCTCTATATCTCTTCCTCTCTCCCTCCCTCCTCATCACTCTCTCTCTCTGTTCTTGTCTCCTTTTCTCTTTCTCTCTTTTTCATCTTTCTTGCTTTTTAGACTGTTTTTGAGTATCTTGTGCTTTAAATATTTCTTGTTTTCCGTTTTATTCTACATGTTCACCGTTGGTGTCTCCTTGTTTTTTTCAACTTCACTTACCTCAAACTTTATCAACATAATTTTTGCTCTCACTAATATGTCTATCATTATCTCTATTTTTAACCTTTTTTAAATTTTATCTTTTCTTTCTGTTATTCATATGTTTGTTTCTCCCATTTCACCCATCTCTTTTAAGGATCTTTTTTACTTATTCTTTTTCATTCCGTACCGTCGTCTTAACTGTGCTATATTTAGTACGTTTTTCGAGTTTTAAAGTTTCTTCCTCTTTATGTCTCTTTTTTAAATTAATCTATTTTCTTTCTTTCCTTTTTACCTATTGTTTTACTCGGTTTCCTTTCTTACCCTTTCTCTCTTTTCTCCCTCTTTTTCACACCTCCCCGGGAATTTAAAAAAAATGATAACGTTTTAAATAAGGCCATAGTTTGCTGAGTCAACCCTGTAGAACTGGTTCGGGTATAAAAAGTTTGGGGGCGTTCTCTGCTGCATCACACGTCGTATCGTTGTCCAACAACATATAACACCGTTCTAGCCTACATCTAGCTGCCTTCTTCAATAGTAGTGCTGCTTTTGGTATTAATGTCGAGTCGATAGATTCCTCTGTTCTATCACTTAGACTGTACTCATCACTAACCACTTCAAAAGTTTAGATATACACCTGCACAAATCAGACGTTTGCGTGGTTTATATTGTTGGGAATCTATTTAATATAGAAATTTCTAATTCAGTTCCCTCTCTTGTGTCAGTGTTATAATTTGAGCTTTCATTCAAGTGTCAGCTCTATATTTCTAATATAGATCTACATAGAACTTGACAGCCGCTTTGCAAGTTTTCCATTTCCTACATTTTTTAGACATCAGTTCGTGGACGATTGTAACAAAGATGGCTGCCAAGTAAGAGATAAGACTAACTCGAAATATTTCAATCAATATTCAGTTTGAAACTGTATAGATATCTACCTTGTCTTAAAAGTCTAAGGTGGATACATATAGACCCAGATATGTCTTGGTCTAACTTATGAGAGGTAACAATATTTATTTTCTGGTCTAGATCTAGATAATAATTTAGTATCATAACTGTTTTTTTGTTTTTTTTTTGGTCAGATCAGACGCCTATGTTTTGTTACAGTACTTTTCAGTCTTAATAGTATATTATCTTATCACTTTTGCTATAGTCTGGCGTTGATCCATATATATTTAGATGTTTTCTTCCACAGGTCATACTGAACAAAAAACTATCATATGCGAGGCAGCATTGTTAGTAGTTAAATTTATTTTTTTTCCTCACAGGTTAAGTTAGGAAAAACACATTACGAAGGAAAGCAACCAGGTAGCTAAAGTTGAATTTAGTTTCCTTCCATAGGTTTATCTTGGTAAACCGTAATGATCTGCTTTAAAAATATATTTTTCCAAATGTTTAAAACACTCTTTGCTTATAATATTATGGCCACGTTTCGTTTCACATGAACCAAGTAATTGATCAATATCGGTTTTATAAGCTGTCCTAGGAAAAGAGATGCATAGAAGAAATAATTTTTTTTCAAAATTTTCTGAGCTTATGTTCAAATCCTATTCTGTTGTATGAAATAAGAGTTTTTTTTATATTTATTTTCATAATATAACTCTAATGCATCCATCATCTGATAAAAGCAGATGCATACCTTTCAGTGCTTTCAAAACACGTCTAGGAATTAAAATCAAAAGAATCAAATTCATTCTGCTCATTCTTGCTGTCAACTTTGTGTTATTTATTTATATCAATCGTGTGCTTCAAGTTAATTTAATAAATGTCTTCGCTTAGAGTGTTTTAACATGCAAAGGTATTTTTCAGATTACAAAAGTCACTCCACACTATTTAAAAAGAAATGTAAAAATAGGTAAGTTTCTCGTCCTTGCATTGTCAATTATTCATATACGAGCCACATAACATAACAATGAGTTCTAAACAAAGCAACGAATAAACTTGTACATTTAACATTACGACATTAACACATCACCATCATATTCCAGTTATTTTCAGCATTAAAAAATGATTCATCTCACAATATCTGCTGGTACAAAAATCCCAAGACGTGAGGCTTTTAAAAGTTAAAATTTTTTATGTAGAAATCACTCAACTGCCATGAGGAAAAATATCCTCTCTCTCTCTCTCTCTCTCTCTCTCTCTCTCTCTCTCTCTCTCTCTCTCTCTCTCTCTCTCTCTCTCTCTCTCTCTCTCTCTCTCTCTCTCTCTCTCTCTCCGTATATATATATATATATATATATATGTATTTTTCGTTTGAAAAAGAAGGAAGTAATAGACATGGGGTAAAAATTTATCCGCATGTATATTTTAAATTCTTCAAGAAGTTTGCATACACAACTGAAAACAATAAAATAAAAAATCACAAAATGCAAAGCCTTTTTATTAATAGCAGCTCAAGCTTCCTTCTATAATTTGTAGTAAGACTAAGAACAACAATGTTTGTCCTGATCAATCATTGTTTCATCATTTATGTTAGAATAAACAAGAACGTCTGTCTTGCTAATCTATCTTGTTTTCTCCTTTATCTTATCACATAATGAAGAAGAAAATTTGTGTTGCTCATTCATTTTTTTTTTTTTTTATTGTTCTATCAGAATGAACAAGTCTGTTTTTTATTGCAAAACAATAATGGCTGCAAGAACTGAAAAATGACTTTATTTCAAAACTGGATAACTTCCTGAAAGACGTGAGTACATTTGGCTGTCATAAGTATTTCAACATTTATAAATGTTGATAATTACTCCCTTATTGCTATCTGTAAAAAAAACTAAATAGAATATGATCAAGCTCGTCTCTGAAAAAAAAAACTGTGGCTGATTTAGTTAAGACAGGACACTGTCAAATCATCTAACACTCTTTATGACACAGTGATATATGTTGCTATGGCTCATTTAGATAATGCTCACCTAAACTCAGTTGTCACATCCACAAATCAAACTTTACGGCTCGTTGGTAATTGATGTTGACTGGTGTAAATGATAGTAATTGGTAAAGAACAATAGACCAAAATAACTTGTGCGACACTACATCATGCCAGATGGAGAGATTAAGCATGGCGACCGACTTAGGTAACACCAAATTAAATAATATTAATTCTAGCTAAACCCTTGTAAGAAAACAGATTGCTCATTACACTCAGGGCTTAAACTTACATAGGATACATCAGAATAGGTTAAGTTCTTTCAAGTGAAACTGCTGCTAGAAAACAGATTGCTAAATATTTGACTATTAATAGCTAAGTTTATATTAGCGATACTAACTAACGTGCTATTCCGAAATGTTACGACAAAAAGTGTGAACATCAAACAACCAATCACACTGACACCGATTATGCCGTGTGAAATGTTTGTAGCGTGCCAAAAAAGATTCTTTTTCTAAGTACGGCAGCATGGAATTAGGAAAACTTTGCACGTAAACCATGGCATTGCTTTTCAATATTATAATTGTAACTCTATATATATTATTATATATTATATTAAGCGCAAATTTTAATGATTTTGCTTCAAATCTAGTATCAATGGACTTTCACAAAATTATTCTTTATAAAGTACAGCAAACAATGAGATTTACCGATAATATGCAAAGCTCTCATTACTTTTTTCATGAACAATCTGTTTATATTTTCCTTTTAATTATATTTCACCATCTTCTCTAAGAGAAAAACGTTTTGAAATTGTTTTTTATTTCATGTCAATTGTTCAGAACGCATTTAAAGCTTTGAAATACTGTTTTTCTGCATTTTTGCATTGTAATTAGAGTCTTAATTGAATCATATATGTTTCTCTTTTGATACAGGTAGAAACAAGTATGGAGTCCCAAAACAAAGATAAAGCAAACGAAATTTTTGAAAACGTTGTTGATTTTTTAACTCAACCATTTCCGGATTTCAAAAGTAAGACAAAGAATTTTGATTGTAGTATGATATTTCTCAGAGTCGATTGTTAGTCAAATCTTCTCATACACTTTAAGCCAAGATTTTCCAGATGATCAATGTAAGATAAATGATTCTGCATTCAACTTGATACTTATCTTTTTGGATCTTTTGTCATATCTTCTTGTTATTTTAATGACAACATTTTCTTTATATAAAGAGGAAAAGTGTGATCCTATGGTTATGCATACTAATAATTAAGTCAAACTCTCTCTCTCTCTCTCTCTCTCTCTCTCTCTCTCTCTCTCTCTCTCTCTCTCTCTCTCTCTCTCTGCGGGAATAATTATCCACAGAAGCACATATTTTTACCCTCAAACCAGGCTGAATAGTGGTATGGAATAGTGTTGTGCTTTATGCTTTCCATGTCATACTGTGTAGCATCATGCTATGTAGCGGAATTGTCTCTTACTTCTTGAGGTAATGTTCTACTTCAATATCGTATCAGCGAGGTGTCAAGTCTAATAAAAAACATTTGTGTTTACTATATTCATCTTCTTAAAAACTGCATCGTTGTATTTTTAAAGTGCTTGAAACAAAACAAAACTTGTCTTAGGTTTTGAGAATTACAAAATAATCCCTTAGAATTTCAAAACGTCATAATTCGTTTTTATTCAAACAATTTGGCTAAAATGCTTAGATTTATGGAATACTCATGAAACAGTTTGGTGTTTTTTGTTGTTGTTTTTTTTTAATTCAGAACTGACGGCGGACTCTGCGGATGATGTTTTAAATTTAATGTTGAAACAAGAAGTTTCTAAAGTTTCAAAAAAACTAAACTCAGTAAATACAGAACTTGAAAGTTTTCGGGAACAGACAGCCATTCGTCTAAATAAAGTGAGACTTTACAAATCAATTGTAAGATGTGTAAAACACCAAGGCTGAAGTTATTTCGTGGATTATAAAAAAACGAATTATCTTTTTTATTATGAAATACTGTTTTATAGTTGACATAACATTATTGTGATCAGTAAAAAAAAAAAACAAAGGCTATCCAGCTGTGATAATTCGCCTATTATGTTTCAGTGGTTTGGATTATTGAGAAATATTGAATTTCTTGAACATAATTAGGATCTAGAAACCATTTACTACAGGAAAAAAATACAAGAGATAAAAGAGTCATTTTAGGAATTTTACGCATTTGTGCTAAACAATCAAAAAATTGAAAACTATGGACTAAATTTAAATTATTATGCTTGAAAACTCTTCCAAAATAGTTGAATTCACAGAGATTTTTTCTGTTTTTTTTTTTTTAGTTTTTTATTTGAGATAAATGAAATAATAGACGAAACCAACAAGCATGTTGGAAGTCTAATGAAACTTCGAAAGATTTTTAAATCGAAGATTGAGGTACTAGGTAAAAAGGGTCATTAACGGATTGTTAAAAACATCAAATTTTATTGACTGCCTTATCGATGTGTTGCCAGAGTCAGTAATGGATCGTTAAAAACAGGAAGTTTTATTAACTCTCATATTGATTTCTTACCTGATTTTAAAACAGATCGTAAAAAATCATCAAATTTTAATGACTTTCATGATACTGCGTAACTAGTTTAGTATATGGTCGTTAAATAACCCATCAAATTATAATGGCGCTATGTTACTAGTAAAGGACGGTAAAAATATCCATAACATCTTCTTTAAAATATTATTTTGTTTTTTTCAAGTCTTACCTTTCTAGTCTTCTCAATTCCAGTCCTATATGAGTTCAACAATGTTTCGCTCCAAGAAATATCGTTACTGACATTTTATTTTACTATCGTCGTTAATATGTTATGCAAAAATATCCAAAGGTTATTTATTATGTTTAAAAAATGATTGGATTTTACAGGATTAAATATATATATATATATGTATATATATATATATATATATATATATATATATATATATATATATATATATATATATATATTTCATCCCACGACGGAGCAGCGCTAAGGTGTTATCCTTGTTGTTGATACCATTATTCCAGACTGTTCCTGATGTTGTGGCAAGAGCAACATCCAATACAGCCATGACTGCCACATCTCTGCGAGCTTCAGGAAGCTTACATGGACATTCCATATCCTTATGGTTGGAAATTTCAGTACCTCTGACACGTCAACTGGTTGGTGACCGATAAAGTTTCATTATAAAGATAATATCTACGCTGGCTTGATCCAATTTCTTATGGAATTAAAAAAAAAGTTTACTACGCCTTGCTTCACCAGTTTTAAAAGATTTATTACTTCTTATTATTTTGAGCAAAAAATCAAATTGCTTTGCTTTCAATATTTTCTTGTAAACTTTTGCGCTTCTAGGAACTTTCCGCTATGACAAAGAAAAAAAAACTGAATGCCTTCTGTTATAGAGCACTAAGCTTGGTCTGGCTTCATCTGAAAGATAAGAGAGTCACTAAGCTTAATCTGGTTTCATCTGATAAATAAGAGGGTTATATATATATATATATATATATATATATATATATATATATATATATATATATATATATATATGTTTTTTTTTGCTTCACCTGATAGACAATAAATTCACTATGCTTAATCTGGATTCATCTGATAGACAATACAGTCACTAAGCTTTTCTTCCTTCACCTGATAGATAAGAGAGCCACCAAACTTATTTTGCTTCATCCGATAGACAGGAGAGTCATTAAGCTTATATTGTTTCATGTAATAGACAATAGAGTCATAAAGTTTATTCTGGCTTCATCTGATAGACAAGAGAGTGACTAAGCTTAATATGGCTTCATGTGGAAAAGCAAAAGGGTTATTAAGATTAGTGTGGCTGCACCCACTAGACAAGGGGGTAACGTATATTAATATGGCTGCCCTCACTAGACAAGAAAGTCCTTAAGTTTAAGCTTTACCTACTAGATCAAAGAAACATTAAGAATAATTTGGCTACTCCCACTAGACAAGAAATTCCTGAAGCTTAAACTTAAGCTAGTACGCACTAGATCCAGAGTCATTAAGAATAATGTGATCATCCACACTAGACAATGTATGAGAATCTTTTAAAAGCTCTAGGTGAGAAGTCAATAAGAATAATGTGGTTTAACCAGCTAGACAAGAGATTCTCTATGTTTGATAATACGCACTTCATCTTTCCACAGTGAGAGGAGAAACTTCTGCCATCGTGTTAAGAGACCAGATGAAAGTTCAACACCCGGTTTCCAGGACGGTTTACTCCTCTTAGAAAAATTAATGCTTGTGGCTGATAACCAGAAGAAAACAACTCAGTCCAGACTTTTTCAACGAGCAGGTCAGGATGTCAGACACGATAATCCTTAGTCTCAAGTAGTTTTCAAAACTTAGGAGATTTTGCGATGTTTAGGAAGATTAAACTATAAGGTTAATTTGAGAGTTCGAAATAATAATAGTAATAATAATTATTAATAATAATAATAATAATAATAATAATAATAATAATAATAATAATAATAATAATAATAATAATAATAATGATGATGATAATAATAATATATAATAATAATAATAGATAATAAAGTAATAAACGTAATATATAATAATAATAATAATAATAATAATAATCAATAATATGTATTAATAATAATAATAATAATAATAATAGCAATAATAATAATAATAATAATAATAATAATAATAATAATAATAATAATATTAATGTATATAATAATAATAATAATAATAGTAGTCATAATAATAATAATAATAATAATAATAATAATAATAATAATAATAATAATAATAATAATAATAATAATAATAATAATAATAATAATAATATTCATAATAATAATAACATAATAATAAAAATAATAATAATAATAATAATAATCATAATAATAATTATAATAATAATAAAATTAATAATAAAAAAAATAATAATAATAATAATAATAATAATAATAATAATAATAATAATAATAATAATAATAATAATAATAATAATAATAATAATAATAATAATAATAATAATAACAATAACAATAATAATAATAACTTATTACTTAAATTACACACAGAGAAAAAGTGACACATAAACTGTTCTACAATAAGAGATTCTTCTAGAACTTCACGTTTTGCTTGATTGTATTCTGAGAAGCCGGTACACAGTCAACGTAGCATCGTCTGGCCTGGGAGCTTGGAACTTCACTACCACCCTGTTGTGTGCAGCAGAAATACTTGACACAATCGTTGTTCCGTCTGCTCAATTTCATGCATTCAGATTTTTCAAAATAGCAGATTATGATAACCATCATCACCAACTGAACATTGCGGGCTAGCAGATCTATGTCATCCATTGTTCTCCACGTTTGGTTTATTGATCTAAACAACAAGATGTCCCCAGCAATCCTTCGATGCGATAACGTTATAAAAATACAAATCTCGCTCGCGCAAAAAATTGGTCGAAGTATATTTACTGTGCTTGCTTGCTACATCCTTTCGTTCTGGCACCACAAGCATTGCACTCCTGGTAAGCAAGTAAGAAGGTTTTTCATTGGTCTGCCATCCGTTAAGCTTCAAAGAACTTTTGTTCCAAGAGACATAATTATCTTTAACGGTGTATTGCTTGACTTTGGAAGTCGTGCCTTATCAGAAAGTATGCTAGGTGTCATTTCATTTGTAAATTTACACCGCTCTAAACCTAAAATGTAATATCTTTTTTCTGTATCGGCTTCATACAGTGACGTAGATAAGTTTCCATTGTGATAGTCGGCTCTGTAACGCATTATTTACAAACTGGAAAAGTGATTCAGATATTATACATTTCTACAATTCACTTGTTAATTAAAAGCATATGTGTATCTAAGCTATATATGAAAATATACTGTTTTTTTTATAGCATGCACGACACAATGAATAGAGTTGACTATTTACTTCCAAAATCGCTTCGGTTCTCTGGCTTTAAAGATCAGCTTTTGGACAAATTTCAACAGCAATTGCCGATACGTTACTTATATTTGTAAACAAGTAGAATGGGTCAATAAAGTTAGATTTGTTAAGTTAAGATGCCATTGTTCAGCCACACTAAACTCCCAATCGTCGAGACGCCACTTGCACACTCATCATTATCATTGGTAAAGGAGGACAAAATAATCAATGCAGACCAATACCAAAGACACAATAAGTGAAATAAAAGGATCTATCAGCCTTATCTAGGAGTGAAGAAGAAAGTCACTGGATTCTATGAATATTGTAATTTATTTGAGCTGTGGGTTTGGCATTTTAGTTTATTAACTACGGCTGGGTGAAAATGAAAATAAAGCTTCAGATATTTCTCAATGTCTGGGAATGTAAACATAGTCCAGCACTTTTTCTGTTATAAGAGCTCTCAGAGATTGAGAGAGATAGAAAGAAAAATAAGGTTATATTGAGGGAGAGAGAGACTCACTCACACATATAGATCGTTCTCAGCCGAGAGGTGTAAGTTTAATTTTCTATAAAAGATATGAGCAGAGTAAGTAGATAAGATGCTATTTCAAATAAGATGTGTTAAGAAGCACAAAAAAGCATGATACGATAATAGTTACATATTTCAAAGAGAAAATCAAAAGAAGACATAAAAAACACAAGGATCAAGTTAAGCGGGACCTTTTTAAAACATTTTAAGAGATAATTAGAAAAGGGAAAAACAAAAACAGGAAGGCAGAGAGAGAGGCAGAGAGAGAGAGAGAGAGAGAGAGAGAGAGAGAGAGAAAGAGAGAGAGAAGGAGAAAGAGAAAAGGAGAGAGAGCGCGGAGGGAGGTGAGGTGTTCCACAGCTTAGTAGACGGAGCATGCAAGGAAGAGAAATGAGGGAGAGGAAAGGAGATAAACGTGTTTTTCAAGTAGATTAGTGATATGCGAATGAAAGGAGAAAAGAAGAAAAATAAATAAACAAAAGATAAATAACTTCCCTGTGCAAACAAAAACGCTTACCGGCAGCTCTTTAGTTTGCCAACTCCTACAACACTGTAAAATCTGATCAAATAATGAGATCAACTACCAGCTAAAACTTGAGATATCTGATTGTCAGAGTCTGGGGTGTTTGGAATGGAGGTTTCAGAATATGTAAACATCTAACTCGTCCAAACTGGTTGTGTCATTGTAAACCAAAATCACAAAATGTGAGGTACCGTATTAGGAAAAATAATGTATGCTCTATTTTTAAAAAAATGTAAGAAATGCCAAAGGAGGTTTTGATGTCCAGAGATTGGCAGCGGTGTTTCATTACACGATACTTTTAAAAAAGAAAACAAACTGGGGCCATTGCGACAATTTTCAGATGAAATTTTACACATGGCTTTACCTACGACTGCATTTATATTCTTTCGTCTCCTAATTGTGCCGCTTGTTCCCCTTAATCTTAGGATTTAATGACTCGATAGCCCTTCATATATATTGATATATTATACCGTTTTTAGCTTTTACGGGGAATTATGTATTATTGACCTATAAGAGAAACGTATACAACTATATCGCACGTGCTTTTAAGAAAAAGACTTTCAGGTATATACATTTTATCATGGGTTTGGAACTTACAAGGTGAGACAGAAGGTTTAGTACTAGATGGAGAATGGATTTTAACGACAGTGATAAACCAAGGATGAAAATATCCAATGTTGGATATCATGTGGTTACATTTATTTTGTTGATGGGAGAAAGCGTGTGGCCTTTATGAAGGTAGATCTTTATAGTCAATGCGAATTGTAAAGATTTAAGCTGGATGGATTTTTAAATAAAAACTAGCAATTTTCCACTATCTTTGGAAAGAAAAATCGACAAAGTCGTTTTTATCACACAATATCAACAAAATCTCAACGCGCCAGAAGTTTCTTAAAAATTAAAAGCTATACCTTCTTGAAATATTTAAGTGGGTTTTGAGCAGCACATATTTTTCCTGCTTCCAAATAGTCATTCAGAAGCTCTGATAACTACCACAACAATTAGGATTCGAACATTTTTTAAACACAGAGCACATGTTTTTGAAAAATATCAAGTAGGAATGTTTCTTATGTGACGTAAAAATTATTTGAAAAACCTTGGGCTTTTAAAGTGGATCCTAGCACAAACATTTTTGCGAACGTAGTTCCATACAAATTGGCGTAAAGTTGTTGATCTCGAGAATCAAAAGACGAAGACCAAGTATACTTCCTGGCAGTCTAGCTCTAGAGAAGAATATCGTTCCCTAAGTTTGGTGCGGCCGGCCACAGAAGCGATCTATAACTGATCCATCCACCACTGGTGGGAGTCCCTGCGAGAGAGAGAGAGAGAGAGAGAGAGAGAGAGAGAGAGAGAGAGAGAGAGAGAGTGTGTGCGTACATTGTGATAAGAATATTAAGAATAAAGAGGGAAAGAACATAGGACGAAAGGTTAATATTAAAGAGAAAAAAATGAGATGAGCAGGAAGAAATACAGATGAGAGAGACAAGTCTAAAGGTATAACAATTGACTTATTACATATCGGCTGGTCCACAGAAGGACAGAAAGAACAGAGTAGGAGGAAAGAACATAGACGTGTGATGAATAAGAGATTCACAAGCAAAAGACATATGTACAGAGAAAAAACAAAAACAAGCAGATATATCTTATAGAATAGGGAAATATAAATATATACAGAGAGGCTGATAGATACATAGACAGCTAGATTGATAGATCTAGAGATATGTATACTTATCAATTTTACTCCTCCTTTTTATCATCTCTCTCTCTCTCTCTCTCTCTCTCTCTCTCTCCCCCCCTTTCTCTCAATGTATTTCTCTCTATGTTCTCACTTTTTCCAGTGTGACCACCTTCACAGCCTGAAGTTAAGCAGTTCTCCTGACCGCATAACATTGATTGACTCTGGTCCCGGCAACACTTGGAAGGTCGCAGTGACCTTGCCACGGGACCATATAATCGCTGTACTGGAGGTTACTCAAGATTCCGTCACACAGCTGGTGAGTGACAGCACATTTTAAGAGACCCCTAGATCATCCAGGATTTTGACATTGACTTTAAAGTCTGAAGTTTCTGTTTGTTTTTACTATAAGTGATCGCTAGATTACTCAGAATTTTGACTCTCTCTTTAAAGCCTGAAGTTTATGTTTGTTTTTACTTTAAGTGATCCCTAAGTTACTCAAGATTTTGACTTTGACTTTAAAGTCTGAAGTTTGTTTGCTTTAACTTTAAGAGACTCCTAGATTGACTTTTAAGTCTGAAGTTTCTGTTTGTTTTCTCTTTAAGAGACAACTAGACTGACTTTAAAATCTGAAGTTTCTATTTGTTATCACATCTTTATCTCAATCGATTTAACAGCAGTTTCAGCGAGTGACACAACATTCTAGAAAGAAAAGCAGGTGGTTTACTTTCACAAGTGATATTAGTTAAAGTAAAAAGTCTTTATGTCTGTTTTTAAATGGATGGTTCCTGTATCGAAATGTGGGTTCGATCCTATTCCATACTATCTGTCCTTTATCATCTTTTCTCGCCTCTCGTCCAATTTGTCTCTCTTACGTTAGATCTAGGCTTATGATTACCTTCAGTAAACTGTTTATTTTTTTTTTTCATTTACTTCCATCTTTAGATCCTTAGATCTAGATATGTTCATCCCGGTTTCGTCATTCTTTGCGATTCATCTTTTTAGTTTATTTAACCCAGCATGTAGATCATTTTTCCTAAACAATGTATTTTTCTAGGTGAGGATGACGCGTGGCTAATTGCCGTTCTATATATATATATATATATATATATATATATATATATACAAATGGAACATCATTCATAGGGCTGTCTCTCTACCGTTCTATTAAGATACAGATATCATGGACCAGATTAATGAAAACAGACAACACACAGGGCTGTCTCTCTACCGTCCTATTAAGATATAGATATAATGGACGAGAGTAATGAAAACTGACAACAGACACAGGGCTGTCTCTCTACCGTCCTATTGATATACATATATCATGGACGAGAGTAATGAAAACTGACAACAGACACAGGGCTGTCTCTCTACCGTCCTATTAAGATACAGATATCATAGACCAGAGTAATAAAAACTGACAACAGACACAGGTCTGTCTCTCTACCGTCCTATTAAGATATAGATATAATGGACGAGAGTAATGAAAACTGACAACAGACACAGGGCTGTCTCTCTACCGTCCTATTGGTATACAGATATCATGGACCAGATCAATGAAAAAAGACAACAGACACAGGGGTGTTTCTGTACCGTCCTATTAAGATACAGATATCATGGACCAGATTAATGAAAACAGACATCAGACACAGGGGTGTTTCTGTACCTGATATCCACGATGCACATATATATATATATATATATATATATATATATATATAAATATAACACGGGGGTGTTTCAACTTCGTATTAGGATACACACAAGACACAGAGATGTCTTTCTACACACCTAGTGGGACACAGATGTAGACATCATAATTATACAAGGGTATCTCTCCACTGTCCTTTGAAGACCCAAAAATATGCATCCTCTCTTCTGATTGATTAGAATACTGACATAGATAGATGAACTTTGCTGAAAATAAAACTATTTTTCTGAAGATAAAACAGAAAGCGTCTTCATTCTATTAAGACATAAGATGAGTTAAGAATTTCATTGTGCTATGCTCCGTCTAGTCTTACGACGTGTTACGTGTGGAATTATTCCTAGCCGGTCAATACACTTAATGTTATGGTCCAGTCTAGGTTGATCACGTGAACAATTATAGTGCACATGTTTTTTCAATCCAACTCGAGTTTAAGAAATCAAAAGCCAGCCGATATTGAACTAGTAAACTTAAATTAATTTAAGAAATATCAACAACACAGTATCAGAGCGCACAGGCTGATAAGTCAAAGTAACGCTTCGTCACAACAGCGCCTCTTATTCAGCACATCGAAGCTCCTACCCTCAGCTCAGGACTCAAATCACAGTCTCTGTCTTCTCTCTAGAAACATGTTCCATTTATACCATAGATAATCTTAACCTACACAAATACCAAATGACATAAACAATGCATTTAAGGGCATGCAGTAACAAAATTGCGTGCGAAATTTCATAATTTAAAAATAGAAAATTCCAAAAAAGGAATCATACGAAAAACTTTTTACCAAAACAACCTGACGTCATACATCTTATTCTTAGCACTCTCCAGCGCCGAAGTATTCTCGAAAACCCTTTGCATATTAAAGCCATACGAAAGGCCCCACCGTTCTAGCGTGCAAACATGGTATCAATTGCTCTTGTTTGTAGACGCGTTCGTATCTCCAAGACATTCCTCTCTCTCGCCCACTCTAGTAAACGAGTACAGTCATTTCCAGATTATAGCGAGGAATGCAATAGAGATTCAATATTGAATTGCGTGCGTAACACGACGGTTTTATTTGCGTGCATGAAATTTCGAATGTATCAAAAGATAATATTTATAATAGGGAAACTAGAGATGTCTCTGCGTGGATAGTTATTATAAAACATTTTTTCATTTCATGGTTAAATAACGGTAGACATGTTGTATCTTTTAAACATGGCATTGTTTATGATCCCCTTGCTGTGAACGAGTTATAACAAGTAACTTCTGGTTTAAGATCTCAGTTACTTTATATCATTCTAAGGCTATCAGAGCAAGATGAAAAAAATACCTGGTAGTTTGAGAGACTTGTGTGATGAGAAGAGTTACCTGGCCCTGAGTCTCTGGTTGTGTCCTCCACAGACCTCCATACAGGCGTTCTGTCTGTGCTAGGCTATAACAGCGGTAGACAGCGCGACCCTGGCTGTAGGGTACGATGGTGGTCCATGAGGGACGCTCTCAAGAGCAACGCAACATTTATAATTCTCAATATCACTGTGATTTTGTGTACGTGGTGTGGTTTTATTTTTTGTTTTTTTTTTTTTTATTGCTTTATTGATCTTAAAACAATTGCTATAATTTTTTATACTCTATGTCCGTCTGTGACATCTCTAAGACGTTTTGCTTTTTTTCTACCTTGTTTCTTTTAAATTAATCATTATGTGGAATAAGA
>JAWDGP010003439.1:2500-15000 GCA_033675545.1 Elysia crispata
TCCTAGGCTTCCTTATTTGGTAAGTTTCTTAATACCCTTGGCTTTTTTAATATCGTAAGTTTCCTATTATCTTAAGTTTCCTTGTATCGTAAGCTTTGGGTATCCTAACTTTATGCTATCGTAAATTTCCTAATATCCTAAGTTTCTTTATCACATAAGTTTCCTTACATAATCTTCCTTATATCGTAAGCTTCTCGGTATCTAACTTCATACTATCGTAAATTTCCTAATATCCTAAGCTTCTTTATAACGTAAGTTTCCTAATAATAATCATATTTCCTTATATCGTAAGCTTCTGGGTATTCTAACTTCATACTATCGTTAATTTCCTAATATCCCAACCATCCTTATATCGTAAGTTTCCTCATATCATATCATACTATTGAAAATTTTCTCATATCCTAAGCTTCCTTATAACGTAAGTTTCCTGATATCATAAGCTTCTTGATATCCAAATATCCTAATATTGTAAGCTTCCTAATATCGTTAACTCTTATATCGCAAGCATTCCTGATACCCTGAGCTCAATTTGTGTAAAATATACTTCTAATTCATATGCCCTCTGTTACAATGTCACTCTACCATGTTTTCGATTGTCTTTACATTTGTCTCCGATTGTCTTCGATCCTTCCCGATAGTCTCTCCGATCGTCTTCGATTTTTTCTGATTGGCTCTCTGATTGATTCTGATTGTTTCCAATTGTCTCCGATAGTTTCCGATTTTCTCCGATTTTCTTTCCGATTGTCTCCGATTATTTTCAATTGTTTCCGATTATCTCCGATTATCTCACAACTGTAAGCCAAAAGAACGACATAAAAATTAGAATCAAACATTTAAGACTTCGGCTTTTCTCTCTTCATCATATCTAATTCCTCCCTCTACATCAACATTCCTTCTCCTCCTCTCTCTCTCTCTCTCTCTCTCTCTCTCTCTCTCTCTCTCTCTCTCTCTCTTTTTATCTGTATCCCTATATTTGTCTGTCACTCTATTTCTCTCTGTATATGTATAAACACACAGATATAAAATGTGTACCTATCTATTTATCTATCTCACTCTCTTCTCTGTCCATCTATGTATCGTAATTTTTTTTCCTCTTTCACTATCTATCTATTTATTTTTCTAGAATCCTTCTCTCTTCTCATCTCTCTATCTTATTAATTAATGCCCTCTCTTTACCTCAGCTCTTTCAACTCATTATCTGGCGATATACGTTTCTATAAGTGTGAAACCTTCATAGTTAATAACTTCATAGCCTAGATCTAGCTTCTTCACTATTCTAACTTATCAGTGCCTAATGAAGCTCAGAGCTCCTTGCTTCCACTCTCACCTTGTCTTCATCTCCACCTATCGTCTTTCCTCTCACCCCATCTCTCTCTGTCTCTGTTTCTCTCTCTCTCTCTCTCTCTCTCTCTCTCTCTCTCTCTCTCTCTCTCTCTCTCTCTCTCTCTCTCTCTCTCTCTCTCTCTCTCTCTCTCTCTCTCTCTCTCTCTCTCTCTCTCTCTCTCTGTCTTTCTGTGTCTTTCTGTCTGTGTGTGTGTGCCTCTCTCAATCTTCTTTCCTCTTTCTCTTTCTCTCTTTATCTCACTTTTTTCTCTCTATCTAACTATATATCCGTATGTACATTTCTTTCAATAAAGATTATCTCTTTCTCTCTCTCTCCCTCTCTCTCTCTCTCTCTCTCTCTCTTTCTTTCTCTCTCTCTCTATCTATCTATCTATCTATCTATCTCTATCTATCTATCTATCTATCTATTTATCTATCTATCTATCTATCTTTCTATCTATCTATAGGTTTCTTTTCCATGAACATCTTATTATATCTATCTAACTATCTATCTCTCTCTCAAACTTTCTACCCCCGTCTTTATTTTTCTGTCTCTCTATCCAAAAAAATTCTTTCTCTGTCTCTCTTTCCCCCTCTCTGACTCTCTCTTCCCCTCTCTCTCCCCCGCCTCTCTCTGTCTCTCTCTGTCTTTATTTCTATCCCCCTCCCTCCCTTCCTTTTTCCCCGCCTTGCCGCTGAGTGAGATGAGATAACAGTGCGCGTGCGATTCTAGGTGAGCATCATTTACCCCATAGCGCTTTTGAAAAAAATGACTTATTTTAACCATTAAGGCAAAGTGCCAGAGAATGTGAAGCAGATATATCTCTAGGTTGTGAGAAAGTGAATTCACTGAAAAGCGTAACGAAATGGTGGTTTTAGTAAAATGTATCGTGATAAAATAAGGGGAAGTATCGTAAACAAGAGTTTAAGAAAAATGGAAATAAATATTACGCAATGGACATTTATTTTCATAGTTATATGCTTCATAATGGCGTCACATTTACTTGCAAAAGAGGGTAAGTAGCTTAGAAAAAGTTAATTCTTTTTTTTATATCTAACTAGGAGTTTTGTCATAAATAATAAAAAAAAAATATTTCCTCGCAAAAAAAAACAGATATAAAGCATGGTACGCCTCATTAAGATTATTTATTTTTTGGCTGAAATATTAGTTGACGTGTTAAAAACACGAAGAAGGAATAATTAAGGTGGGAAAAAAGATGAAAAAGCGCTATAACAATAACAGTTGAGATCACTAAGAATATTGTAGATGAGATCGTACATGAAGCAGATGCAACAGCTGTGGTGGCAGTAGTAGTAGTAGTAGTAGTAGTAGTAGTAGTAGTAGTAGTAGTAGTAGTAGTAGTAGTAGTAGTAGTAGTAGTAGTAGTAGTAGTAGTAGTAGTAGTAGTAGTAGTAGTAGTAGTAGTAGTAGTAGTAGTAGTAGTAGTAGTAGTAACTGTAGCAGCAGTAGTAGTAGTAGTAGCATCAGCAATATTAGTAGTAGCAGTTGTTGTGGTAGTATTAGTAGTAGTAGCAGTAGTAGTAGTAGTGGTAGTAGTAGTGTAGTAGTAGTAGTAGAAGTAGTAGTAGTAGTAGTAGTAGTAGTAGTAGTAGTAGTAGTAGTAGTAGTAGTAGTAGTAGTAGTAGTAGTAGTAGTAGTAGTAGTAGTAGTAGTAGTAGTAGTAGTAGTAGTAGTAGTAGTAGTAGGAGTAGTAGTAGTAAGAATTATAGGAGCTAGAGTTTTAGGTAGTGCTCAGCAGTGGTTAGAATAAGGCTTTAAGTTAAGTGAAAATGACCCAAAAATGCTTCAATTGGTGGGATTAGAACCATCGATTTAAAGTGATCGCCTTGCCACTCAAAGAGAACATAGCATATACCAATACGCCACTACGCTTCCTAAAAGAGAGTTTCGTGGCGAAGGTATTTTCTGAGCCTCCCTGAGTGACTTGCAATCTTGATTGGGAAGATCCAAATCGAACCAAAGACAACCATTGAATCCGGAAGCACCAGCACTTGCCATTGGACGCACAAACATCTAGCACGAACAATAACAATATGTATGCCTCAAATATAAATAGTAATTTCAAATTGGGTATCTAATTATTTGTAAATTGATGGTTCTAGTCACACAAATTCAATCAATTTTCGGTCATTTTCAATTAAAGCCTTATTCTAACCATTGCTGAGCACTACCTAAAACTCTAGCTGTTATTATTCTTACTTTAAATAATCAAGTGTATTGCCTCCTTTAGATTTAGTAGTAGTAGTAGTAGTAGTAGTAGTAGTAGTAGTAGTAGTAGTAGTAGTAGTAGTAGTAGTAGTAGTAGTAGTAGTAGTAGTAGTAGTAGTAGTAGTAGTAGTAGTAGTAGTAGTAGTAGTAGTAGTAGTAGTAGTAGTAGTAGTAGCAGTAGTAGTAGTTGTAGTAAGAGTAGAAGTAATAATAATAATAATAATAATAATAATAATAATAATAATAATAATAATATTAGTAGTAGTAGTAGTAGTAGTAGTAGTAGTAGTAGTAGTAGTAGTAGTAGTAGTAGTAGTAGTAGTAGTAGTAGTAGTAGTAGTTGTAGGAGGAGGAGGAGGAGGAGGTGTGGTAGCAGAAGCAACAGCAGCAGCAGCAGCAGCAGCAGCAGTAGTAATAGAAGTAGTAGTAGTGGTGGTAGTAGTAGTAGTAGTAGTAGTAGTAGTAGTAGTAGTAGTAGTAGTAGTAGTAGTAGTAGTAGTAGTAGTAGTAGTAGTAGTAGTAGTAGTAGTAGTAGTAGTAGTAGTAGTAATATTTAAGTAAAAAAGTAGAAGTAGTACTTGTAGGTGGAAGAGGAAAACGAAATCAACAAGATTTAATAGACTTAGTAAAAGTGGATTTAACAACTTAAATGTTGTTGTAGTAGCATCAGCTTTCGCATCGGTATTTGCAGTAGCAAGAGCATCGGTTTCTCTGCAAGTAGGGATGGTTGCTACAAAAGAAAAAGTTAGAGAGAAGAATATCTCTAAATAACTGTTGTTGATTTAGCTCGGTGCTAATCAATATGCTTTCTAACTTCAAATACCTATTTTTTAAAGATACCAGATTCAAATAAAGAGGATAATCAATTTAATTTCATCAGCCGCTGTAAATATTCTTTGAGACCGACAAACTGTACTATTGGTTTTCAAAACAGTGATTGGGTATGCTTACGAAAGGCAGTAAATTTGCCCTTGACAGTCTCTTTTATTTATAGAATTGAATGGTAGCCTATCAAGTTCTGTGTAGTTAATCAAAAAACACATCAGTCACGATAGCCACTTTTTTTTTTAATTCTTTAGCAAAATAGACGCTGATTTTAATTAATGTATTTTTAAATCAAAACGAAATCATGAGTTTACCAACGTTCGCTTTGGAAATTGGCACCAATCAGTCTACCTGATCTAGAACAAGAGCAAATCCTGAAGTCTGCATCAGCTTATGCTAAGATTGCTTTCGAGTATACAAGAAATTCCAAACGGCGTTTGTTTAGACAAGGAACGTATGGCCACAGGTCTAATCCGACGTGCGAGGGGAAAATTAGTGAGTGAGTTCCGTAGGTAAGGCAGCCAGTTCCGTGCCCATCCCGTCCCAGAATAACATGCTAGATGCTCTCGTCCTAAACACGATTCTCTCGACGTCTTTGGCAGCAGTTCGAGTTGCTGAACGTAAATTCAGGAGCAGTAAAAGCCATAAAGACTTATTATTGTATTCTTCCAGATTCTCAGAACTCGGGAGCAATGTTTACTACAGTAGCATCGTGCTGTCCTCGGAATAGAGGTCTTTGACTTTAACTCATGGTTTTCTTTTCTTTCTTAACCTCAGCAAAAATGTTCATGAAGTGATAGTTTGTTAAAAGAAACCACTTACATTGATTCCAGTGTTCTTATGCTGCAACGTATTTATACGAAATCGAAATAATGATACGTGAATATTTTATGTTCTGAAGTTACGTGAATATTTTACGTTCTGCAGTTTAAGGACTTCCTAATCAGTATAGAAAAGCTCTATAATCCTTGTACATGCCCGCTGAGAAATGTAGTAAATAAATGAAGTCTATTTAATAATTCTAAAAGGTTGAAGGTCCTAGAAGTCCATCCCAAACCCTTATTCATAGTGTTATACCCTATTTTTACATCCTTTTTTAAAGCAACCACTCACTCCAATTATTATGCTTGCCTGGCTTAGTTAGATGTGTTCAAAGAAGCCGTTGCGCTCTGAATCCTAGGTGGAAGCA
The DNA here is from genome assembly GCA_033675545.1 of Elysia crispata. NCBI lineage: Eukaryota > Metazoa > Mollusca > Gastropoda > Plakobranchidae > Elysia > Elysia crispata. The sequence goes on from JAWDGP010003439.1 coordinate 8,068, forward strand.
GTGTATCCGTGCTACCTGAGATGGAAACCAGACGGGGCAAAACTGGCACGGGTGCAACAAGATTTCTACGGTTTATAAAGGAATAAAAACACTTTTTAACCTTCCTACCTCTTCCTTATTTTTCTTAATTATTATCTGTAACAAAACATTCACTATGTTTCGCCGTAATGTTTTCTCTTTTTTTTTTTAACTCCTGCCTGACATATGCTTATTTTGTGGCAATCCCTCTTTTTGATATTGTTTTATTTTTTTTCCTTCGAGATTTTATTAATTTTTTTTTCTTTTTGTAAATTTGCTTCGGTTTAAGTTTTCGTGTGCATTTATTTTGTCATCCAATTTAGAAGTTGACAAACTGTCAGGGTAAGCTACAGTTTGCAGACAGGAAAATCTAGATTTAAGAATCGATGAAATGTTCATCAGGAACATTATGAAACGAAACATTCAAGAGTCTAAAACCATATTTTTTTTTATTCCTAGCATTATAACTTTCCTTCACTTTGCTGAAACCGAGGCTTCCTAAAATACAGTCACCGAAGTGAACAAATTTTTGCATGTTTGTGAGTTCTGTGATGTATTTCTTTTAACTTTTGGGCAAACTAAGGAGCGAATTGTGCTTTGAACGCATTTCTAATTCGGCCTACACATCTACACAACAAAAATATTTATTTAACTGTTCTGACTCTGCCAAATAGTGAATTCATTAGTTCACTTTTCATTTACTGCAAGATCCTTTCGATGACTTGGTGTGTATTTAGGAAGCCTCGCTAAAAACCATTTGCAACAGTTCTTGTTTCGGAGGAGTCGTGGGTATCGCAAAGGGGAGCGCTGTCCGCTTAATATTCCCCTATAACAATGTTCTCTAAGTCTGTCTCAGAGACTTCCCAAGCCACGATGAGGAATTAAAAGCTTACAAGAAAAAAACGGAATAGCGAAATTGTTGTCCTACCAGGATCGCTTTTTTTTTAAGTGTAGAGTGTGTGTGTGTGTGGGGGGGGAGATGCTTTTTCTTTTCAAATCATCAAAACGCCTGATGCACCTTTATTTTAAAGTAACTGTTTATTCATGTGAATATTTTTTATTCAACTAGCCAATCTCTTCTCTGTCATCACGATCTAACTTTTCTTACCCTCCCTTCATCTCATTTAATTACATACTTCAAGGATTAGCAGGATCTTTTGATGTATCCCTGAGCATTTTATCCGTTTCTTTAAACAGAGAACCTAATATTTGTATAGATCTATCTGTTTCTTGAAGATGGGATTTTGCAAAGCGGGGTTCAGGAAAAAATCTTCAGGAATATTTGCAAATTTATCTGTGCAGTATTATTTACAAAATTAAAAACTTTCCCGTTTTCACAGTTAAGTAATATTATTCATCTCAAGCTCTGGGGTTTAAAGCGAAAAAAAAAACCAACCTTTTTTTCGATTTTGATTTGTCTTGTGTTCACTATATCAACTCCATGCAAGTTTTGCAAATCTGTATTCTTTTGAATCCACCTTACATCTCAAAGTGTCTCTAGCCCTTTCTTTATTTCACTTGCTTTGTGGATTCAGTGGATGCCTACTCTGATCCATACAGAGGACGTGTCTCAGCTATTTTTTTTCTGCTTTATGCTGTATTTTCGAGATGCATTCCTTCCCTTATGTGCTTACTTTCCATGGCAGATTTTTGTTAGAGTGTCATTTCTTTCAAACGCAGTCCATGACTGGTCGAAAATCATAGTTTGGGTTGTAATTATAATTGTTTGACTTCTATCTTGGTTAGTGTTGGACAGACTATAGAAACAGTTCAGTCTAGATTTTATTCGCACTTTTGGTTTTTAGAGCCAACAAGCCACTAAGATGATAAAACCAAGTGGGGTTCTTGGAAATTTCTTCACATAAGTCTCCGCCTTGGGTCTGTTTCACATGATCATTCCATCTTATACAGTTTATCTATTAAGTTAGTTTAACTGATTACCTATCTGCTCTTTAAACATGGCAAGTGAACACAACCGTATGAAACTAGATTCTACCATCTGCAAATTTTCATCTCTGTGATAGCTCAAAGTATTTCATACGATCCGGCTTAGTCTTTCAGATTGTACCGTCTTGATAACCTGATTATCTCTCTGCTATTGGTCTGGTCTTTTAACAACCTTACTTGTACATGCTATTGTACAAAACTAGAACTGCAACACCCTCAAAGTTTCAATCTTCAGTTGACTCAATGCATTCAATACAATCCGGCTTGGTGTGTCGTGTGTTGCAGTCTTGATTGCCTCATTATATCTAGCTCGATACTATCGGTCTGGTATTTCCACATTACATGATTGTGTAAAGTACTGCATGAAATTAGAGTTTAGAATCGCCAAGTTTTTATCCCTCAAGTGGCTCAATACATTTCAATTTGGACAAAACTCGGCACAGTTTGTCTGATGCTACAATCTTGATTACCCAGTCAATCATGACCAATAACACCACAGGGAGAGATAACATATGCCCGCGTTATCCTTGGTTTGACCCTTGACCCATCTACTTAGTTGTCTAACGAGTTTCACAAGAGCACTCAAGTAGACATGCACGCTTCTTAGAATGTTGATGACATTCTGAGAAATTCCGTGACGTTTCCGCATGTTGCCCTCAGTAATGTGATGGGCGCAACTGCGCTCTCTCACATATCAGGTTAAAATCTTTATTCAAATGCACAGGTGATTTCAGTTGTTAACGTTTTTATTTCTTGTTTAACTCACGTATTATTTAGTCTCACTATTTAGGCAAGTTTGACGATAAACTCAACTACCCTACCCACACAATTTTTTTCCCTACTGTCCGAAAACAGATTTCATTAATCTTTCCATCGTTACCTTAACTTTATGTGTCTATGTTAGTTTGTAACTGTAATAACTAAATGTATGAAGTTCACACTCGTTAAGTTCATAATCTACTTAGATAATGAGAAGCCGTTATATCTGCACTTTACTAGTCTAATTAAAGTGCTTTCTAGACGCTCATTAGATTGTTGTGACGAAGAAACCGAGAGGTGCACTCCCTTACCTTGCTGGAAAGCAACGCCGCATAATTATTGTTACCATTATGATGGCGAGTGTTGAAAAATATATAGAAATAGCGTGAGATTTTACAAAAATAGCTAGCTCTTCTTATTTCAAATAATTATAATTATACATCAGGTTCTTCAGTTCATTAGAAACTTCAAAAATAAATATTTTTATAGATGTCCTTTTCATGTAGTCATTTTAGAGAAGTTCTAAAAGCCAGCATCTTTCGAGCACTTGGTATAATTTTTTTTTTTGATCAATGAATCTGAACTTCTAAAAAATTGGTAACCATAAACAACACATTGAAAGATTTCTCGCTAAGCCCCCTGTACGATCCTAGTCCAAGGTATGATAGACGTGTAGATAGAGCCAAAAAGTTTCGTAATTTTTTCTTATAATCTTTAATAATTATATCAAAACTGGGATGAGCCAAGAAGAAATTTTTTGCGAAATACCTTCGTGTAATTTTCAACCTCTTATGCGTTGTTAAGGAAAATATAAAAGTAATGTTAGAATATGAAGCGCTTTTCGAGGTTTAAAAAACGCGACCTGGTCATCTTCAAACTTCTCGGTGGTCGGAAGCCTAACGTGGACCACTGCATCAATCAACGCCGTTCTCAGTTGAACAGTCTGACCTTTTGACCTGCAGTTCAAAGCCCATGTGTTGAGTGGTTTGTACGAGTCGGGGCATAAGTGGACAGATCAGCTACCACTAGTGGGAAAGATGGATGGATAAAACATTGTATTTTAAGTTTCAAATAAAAATTTCTATGTTTGTTTCTTTTCTTAATTCAACTTGCGGACCTTTCATTTTTTTAATTAGGGTTCCCTTCAGTATCAAATTCAGATCTCGTTTTTTTTTTTCTAATTTATTTATTAGTCTTTTTATCTATTTGATTATTTTATTGTGTTATCAGTTTATTTAACTTTAAACTTCTAAACTTTTCTATCATATTGTTTACCTTTTCCTTTCTTTTGTACCTTATTTTAAGATTATTGATAAAAATTTCAAATTTTTTTAAATATTATCATTTTAAACTAGTGTCTCTTTTCCTATCTTTTATTTATATGCCTGTATGTCTACTTCCATGTCTAACTCTAGTGCTTTATTACCTTTATCCATTGACCAAATATTTAAAGAAAATGAAGGTTTAAAAAAACACTAAAGCTTCATTTTTTCCTTTTTTTATTCCTTTACTTATTCATTTATGTTTTTAACCATAATTAGACTAGATAATTCTTTCTGGTAGTACGTTATCTCCATTGCAAAAATTTGTTTTCCTGAAGTAGATTTACTTTTAAAAACTTCATGAAGGAAAAAAATGAAAACAAAACCCTTATTTGTCTACGTCATCAAGGTGGCATCTATTTAACAGAATAAGACAAGGACATAAGACAGCTTAAGTTTACCTGTCCAAAAGTTTTGTTTTGTGCTTTTTAAGTTCCTGCTTTTTCCCTAGCGAAGGGTTTATCCTGGGGCGAAAGGAAATTCCTATCTTAAAGACGTGAGATTTTAGAGAAAAAAACTAATTCTGCTTTTTTCTCATTTTCCATCTCTGTCTATCTTTTTCTGTTTATCTCTTTGTTGTCTTTTTCTTCCCTTCATTTTCTATTCTCTCTCTCTTTTTCTCTCTGTCTGTCTGTGTGTGTGTGTGTGTGTCTCTCTCTCTCTCTCTCTCTCTCTCTCTCTCTCTCTCTCTCTCTCTCTCTCTCTCTCTCTCTCTCTCTCTCTCTCTCTCTGCATGTGATATTTTTCCATCTTTGTTTGATTTATCTTCTCCTTCTCTTGTTGTTGTTATGATTATTCTCCGTCTCCTTCTTCTTCTTCTTCTTCTTCTTCTTCTTCTTCTTCTTCTTCTTCTTCTTCTTCTTCTTCTTCTTCTTCTTCTTCTTCTTCTTCTTCTTCTTCTTCTTCTTCTTCTTCTTCTTCTTCTTCTTCTTCTTCTTCTTCTTCTTCTTCTTCTTCTTCTTCTTCTTCTTCTTCTTCTTCTTCTTCTTCTTCTTCTTCTTCTTCTTCTTCTTCTTCTTCTTCTTCTTCTTCCTCTTCTTCTTCAGTAATTATCATTTACGTTTCTCAAACCGTTTATACAGACACGCCAGGTAACACTTTGGTTGTAAGCTGCGAGAAGATATATGCCATGCGCTGCAGCTCATGATAAAATGCTGTAATATTGTTTTCATGCCCTGAGGGGAGCTCAGTACTCTAGCATTATTACTCAGTTTAAATTTCGTAACGTCATCTGTGCAGGTGAGATCTCCACACAAACTTTACTTGGAATAAGTCTACCAGTCGTGAAAGTAATGATTTTCCCTTTAAGACAATCGTACCTTAAAAATATGCCACTTCCCACCCATGATGCCAGTGCAAAACGTATGCATTACTCACGCAGAAAAAAAGTTGATTAATGTGCCTTAATTTTTAGAAGTACGTTTTTTTATAATCAATTTGCTTTTAAAAATTTCATTTATAAAAACATTTTTTGCTCTTGGCAGAGGACATGAAAGGGTTGGATATTTTAATTGTTTCGATTGTGTGTGTGTGTGTGTTGAGGGGGGGGGGGTTATTGTCTCATGTAAACCTGTGTGATAACAATCACAAATTTGGCGAAAAAGGCTTTCAAACAAGAACTCCTCTTATTCTATAAATTTTGTGGAAAATATATTGAAGGTTTATCTTTGGCAAACCTATGCGCTTTTTCAAGGATTCTTCTGTAGTGAAGATTAATGAAATCTTGACCGTATTTAGGCACGTATTGGTCTAAATCAAGGTTTTATCTTAGACGAGTTTTGCAATAATTGCGGGCGGTTTTTTTTTTTGTTTGTTTGTTTGTTTTAGTTTTTGGTTGTTTTTTTTTGTTTTGTTTTTTTGGGTTTTTTTTTGTTTTTTGGTTTTTTTTTGGGTGGGGGGTGTTCCAGTTGCTATGATTTTTGTCAGAAAAGTCTAGGGTAAATGGAGGGAAATTAATCTTCAAACAAACATGAAATATTGCTAGTTATTATTAAAGAAGAATTGAGGTTATTAATTTCGATATCTTAAGAAAAGGTCTAACGTTATCCAACGCAACATTTTATGACGTGTTTAATAGTATGAAAGATATTATCAAAGTAAGTTTCGAGGTTTTTCAAGGCGATATCCACAGATAAGATTTGAGGTTTTTCAAGGCGATATCCATATTATAAGATTTGAGATTTTTCTTGTCAATATTCATCAGAAGATATGAGATTTGAGAATATAAACGGCTGGATCCATAGAAATGTTTCTTCGCATTCTTCATCCCCTCAATCTTCGCTGATATTGGTCATTTCCCCTAAAAGAATTTTAGCGTGCAGTTTGTCTGTGACTGTGAGGGATATTTCTTGTGGCCAGCACGATTGTATACGGCTAGAGAACATATTCGAAGTTATCTAAGGCAATATCCTTAGAAAAGTATCTAATGTTAGACATAAATATGGCTTTGGACAAGTTTTGAATATATTCTAACAACTATTTTCCGTTTGTTTATTGTTGTTGTTGTTGTTGCTTTTTAATTCATTCAAAGCATTATCTTTAGACAAGTTTTCGATTTAATGAAAGCACTATCTTGAGACAAATTTTGAAATGTATCAGAGCAAAAATTTAGATATTGTTTTAAATTTTTAAGCGCTTCCTTTTGGCGATCTTTTAATTCATTGCGCTAGTTCTAGACAAGATTTGAACGCATTCAAAGCATAATTGTTCGAAAAGTTTTGATTTTGTTCAAAGCACACTAAATATAAAAGTTTTTTTTTTTTAATTCTTCATCATATAACTAACTTAAGACAATTTTGAGGTTCATGAAGGGATAAGCCTAAGAGGGGCTAGCTGTAACTTTCGCAGGTATCCTGCAGCAAGAAAAGCCTTTAAAACAAGTATCAAT
>JAWDGP010003439.1:20000-25000 GCA_033675545.1 Elysia crispata
AAAACGAGATTCACTGTATGAGATGTTTATTTTTGCGTTTGTTCTGGTTTTGTTCTGTTTTTTTTTTATTGTTGTTGTTGTTGTTGTTGTTGTTTCGGGGAGGGGAGGGTTGCATAAGGGCTTTTTTGTTTGTTTGTTTGTTTTTGGGTTTATTTGGGTTTTTTTTTTGTTTTGTTTTTTTGTTGTTTTTGTTGTTTTTTTTTGTTTTGTTTTGTTTGTTTTTTTTTGGGGGGGTTGGTTGTTTTTTTGTTTTTTTTTTGTTTTGTTTTTTTTTGGGGGGGTTTTTTTTTTTTTTGTATTTTCTTCAAGCGCCTTTTTTTCACTTCTTGCAGGACAAAAGATGCCAGTGTAAACCTGGCTTTCTCAGGCAAGTCGATAGCATGAGGTGCAGGAGGCGGCTTGTGGGGGAGTCCTGCTCCGCAGATGAGGACTGCAGTTCAAGGGTGCTTTGTAAGGGAGTGTGTACATGTCCAATTGGGCAGATGATAAACACGGCCGCTCCGTACAGGTGTTTGCCGCTGAGACTCACCTCTCACTGTGAATGGAGCAAAGACTGCGATGCTGCAGTTAAAAACAGGTTGGGTTTCAGTTTACTTGTACGTTAATATGTGGAGAAAAAGTCCCAGCTTTACTTCCCAAGCCCCTCTTAATGAAACTAAGTAATTGGTCTTAAACGTGTTAACGTATTTCGTCTTTGATCACAGAATTGTCTCAAGAGTGTTAAAAAGAAATAGAGATTAACGGCTCTAGAAAAAAAATCTCGCGGGAAAAGGGTCTAGGCGCTGAGAGTAAATCTCTAATTTTTTTTTCCTGCCGCGGCTTACATGCATTCAAACCAGAACCGTATTTATTAATTTTTATTTTTTTTAATTTTTTTGTTTTGTTTTTGTTTAGGTCGCTTAGAACCAGCAATTATCATACTTTTTCCCCCTAATGGCCATTACTTATATTTCCTGCAGGAAAAAGGGGGTGGGGTCGTTATGGCACTATTGAGTCCATGTTTTAACGCTTCTAAGTTATGATATGGCTCTCCCAGTTTTAATCCTGGAGGGAATTAGATCAAATCACGGCTTTGTTAACTCGATTTTTCTCGCTCAATCAGTAGTTTAACTTAGAAGCTCAGCTGCGACAAACCCATGGGGTTGCCGGTCAAGGGTCTAAAACACGCGCATGAATTTAAAAATATGTCCTCTTAAACTCTGGAAAATAATTGTAAAAAAAAGGGTTGGTTGCGACAGGACAAGAATAGGGTTAGTTAGATGGGATGCAATCCCACCACCACAGTACTTCAGCTAGAGATCGAACCTAGGATCTCCGGCCTACTTTCCGACAAATAAGCTATATGCCGTCAATATAGCTCTAGATAAACCCTATTCTCTTCGGCGCCGTCAAGTGGACTATGGAAAATTAAGATCTGTCACTGAAAACTTATACTTGAAAATTTTTTTCATGTTTTCTATGAAGAGAAAGTATTCCCTGTTAAGCTGACAAAGCTTTGAGCATTTGAGTCGGATGAAACTCTGTATTTTCCAAATCCGTTTTTAAGATATTTCCAAACGCATATAAGAAGATTCGCGATTTCCACGAAAAGTGCATAATGGTGCACTGCCTTCCAAGAATAACTCATAGCTGTAAATTTTTTTAAACCCACATAATCATGAACATTTAAAAAAATCTATAAATAAGTTTGGATTCTACATCAGTAGCCACCTATTCTTATTCGGTAGCTATTCCAGCACAACATGAAAAAGTTTCTTATACTATTATCTTGCTTTTCCTTGTAAATGAAGGCGAAAAAAAAACTTATATCGCAAAATAATTATTTTTATTCTCGAAAAAAAACGAATTTGGCGCGAGTTAACTGCGAGAATTTTTTGCTGTGTTTGGAGAGTTCGGAGAAATAAATGTTAAGGCCACCAGAGAAAAGAGTTGTGAATACCGGCCATAAAAGATGTGTTTGGCTGTTTTAATTTGATTTCAGGTTGCCATTTAATTTTTTTCTTCTTAGTGAATTTAACCACATCTAAGGACTACTGAAAAATGACACTTAAACATCTCTCCTTGGTTCGACAGCATGTGCTCTGCGGAGAAACGTTGCGTGTGCAAAAAGGGATGCAGAGAAGACCGCGGCCAGTGCCAGAAATTAAAAATAAACTCCACATGTAAGAAGGAGAATGATGGATGTCCCACCGCGGTGGCTCACAGTAAATGCATCGCAAGAGAGGAAGGAACAGAGGCATTTTGCACCTGCAATGAAGGTTTTTTCGCTACTTCAAATCTCAGCGTATGCGTATTAAGACGGCTCAATGACAAATGTAAATCTAACAACGACTGTAGGGCTGCTGTGGCCAACAGCGAGTGTGGCAACTCTTCAAGGTGCATATGCAAATTAGGATTCATGGCGACTGACGATGACCACAATTGCATTAAACGTGAGTGAAGAGGATGTAGTTTGTGTATAAATACTTTATTTCTCTGTTTATTTCATAAAAAATTAGGTTATCGAGGCCCTCTCGTTTGTTCATTTCCTCATTTTCTTTGACTATCTTCATCCTATCTGTCTGTCTGTTGCTCTCTCTCTCTCTCTCTCTCTCTCTCTCTCTCTATATATATATATATATATATATATATATATATATATCTGTCTCTCTCTGGCTCTCTCTCTCTGTCTGACTATCTGTCTCTCTGTCTCTCTCTCTCTCTCTCTCTCTCTCTCTCTCTCTCTCTCTCTCTCTCTCTCTCTCTCTCTCTGTCGCTTTCTTCTCTCACTTTATAATTTCTGTATATCTCTATACCTCTGTCCCTATTCTTAGTCTTCTTTTTCGTATTCTTTCTACCTCGTTCTCTCTCTATCTATCTATCTCCTCTCTCTTTCTCTCTCTCTCTCTCTCTCTCTCTCTCTCTCTCTCTCTCTCTCTCTCTCTCAAGACAAAATCACAATGGCCGAAATAATGTTCTAATATTGTCCCTACTGACACCTTGAAAAACTTCATTATTAGAACCATGTGACTGGCTCAATACTAAAAAAAAACAAACTCAAAAAAAAAAAAAAAGACTAATCATGTCGTACATTGATGAATATTTTTTTTTTACAAAAAGCAACCGTCGCACAAAGGGGACATCAATTTCAGTTATTCTGTGAAGTTTATAAACGTTGCATTTTTTTCATCCGGGGCGCAAAATGCGATAATAATAATAAATAATTAAATTAACGAGCGGGTGGGAAAGAAACACCATTGCTGGGCTGTCGTGTGTCTTTTTCATGATAAACTTCTTCCCATTGCCTTAAGCAACGTAAACAAGGCATAACGAGATGTTTTGTTTTTTTTTTATTTTGTCATGTTTTTTTTTTTTTTGTTTATTGGTTGTTGTTTCTTTTCATGGAGAGATAGGAAAGAAAAAACCTCATCTACCTGAGAGTGGGTTAGATGTTTTGAACAGTTTATTTGATTTGTTTTTTCTCATCGAGTCTAATGTATGAACTTAGTGAACATGAGTAGAAAATAAAGATATTATTCACAAAATAATTGCCGAGTGTAGGCTCCTTTTCAAAGTTAAATAACTTTGTAAATTGTCATATCTTTATACACATTTAAATAAATCTTTTCATTGTTAAAAGAATTTGTGAATTGTTCAATGTTTTTATACATTTTTCATAATTCTTTCCATTGTTGAAAGACTTTCTAAATTGTTCAATATTTCTATACATTTCTAAGAATTCCTATCATTACTAAATATCTTTGTAAATTGTTAAATTTTTCTATACATTTCTAAGAATTCCTATAATTGCGAAATAACTTTCTAAGAATTCCTATCACTGTTCCTCACCAACAAGGTCAACTGAACGACAGGTGCAGCAACGACAGTGACTGTTTCACCACCAACAGCACCTGTCAAGACGAGCGGTGTAAGTGTAAGACCGGATTAGAACCTTTCCGTCTGAAGTGCGTCAGAAGTAAGTACATGTATATGGTCTAAGTATTGTCTGGTACTTTTAAAGTGATCTAAATTTGTGCTTTTGGAACATGTTGAATCAGTAAAAAGCTCGCATTTTTTTTGTGTTTTTTTTTTTTCCTTTTTTAATTGATATCAGCAGTTCTTTGTTTTGTTTTCTTTTATTTTTTCTTTTGTTTTTTAATGATAGTGTGCAAAGCTTCTCGGAGAGTAGCAGATATAGCATATTTGTAGTAGCGTTCTATTATTCTTCCTTTCCAATTATTTCTTTTAAATGTATATTTCTTAACTATTTCTTCATTTGAAGCAGTCCTATAGTCCTAATGTATTTTAGTACACACTGGCTTAATGCTGGTTCCATGAAAGAAAAATTGGAAGGCTTTGGTTTCGAAATCCCGAGAATGAACAAGCTTCAGTCACTTTTCATAGATTTTGGGAGGGCGCAAAAAATCAGTTTCACTTTTTCAATGCACTTTTTGTTTGCATTTGCTGCATTTTTTTTTTTTTTTTTTGCCTCATTCTAATATATTAGTGAGATGCTGGGATGCAATAGGTTTCTCACTAAGCCAAGCTAAATTTACTAACAAAATACAACAACACTTTCTCTAAAACATATTTACTTTCTTGTTACCTAACTAGCATCCTTAGCCCGTCATTCTGGGACTGTTTAGCGTCTTCTGTTATCTGCGGAAGGTCACCTTTCCGGAGCGAGTGAAAACTGGTTTGACCGATGGGCACACCTGCCTCGACCCTGTCGAACGGTGAGCAGCCAGCCAGTGTCAGGGTTTGGGAAACTGCTCACTGGAATAACAGGTCCTGCCGTGCTAGGTGACCGTCCGTTACCTTATCGCTTCATATCTGAAGGCCCCCACGTGGTGCGTTGGAAGAAATTTTCTGCCAGTCAATACCGACAATGGTTTCTCATAGATTTGTAGCCAACCTTTTTTTTTCTTCTTTCTATGTGTGTGTGTGGGTTGTTTTTTTTTTAATGGTGAAGAGTTTAATAGAAGAGCTTCCATTACATTTTGATGCTGATAGGTAGATAG
>JAWDGP010003439.1:30000-67500 GCA_033675545.1 Elysia crispata
ATTCCCGGACCTTTTGATGCGAGAGTAAACGTTTAGCAACTAACATCACTTTGATACTGTAAACTCTAGCTTTGATGGCGAGCATATGTCACGTCCACAAAGAAACAACCTTTTTTTTCTTTTCTCTCTGAACCTCTGTGAACAACGACCTCCAATTTTCGCAGCGCGGGAACACCTGGTGAGATAGATTTAGTCTGCGCTATATTGTCTAGATCTACCTGGAAAGGTGTCCGCAACTCCGCTCAGCTTACATAGGGCCCTAAGGGAAAAGAGTATCGTTTAGATTATATTGTTACCAACATGACAGCTCCCTGTCTTGTAGATGTGCCTAGATGCCATTTCGAGTGAGGGCATGATTGGCGAAACGTTTCATTCCCCTGTGTCTATATCACAGCAGAAAAGGTCAAATAACTCGAAGCGGGTATAGAGAATCCCCTGTTGAGCTATTGTTTCGGTTCTTTTTGCTGCTATGGCTGTGTTATCTTTTCATATTATTGTAAATATTTATCTTCGGCCTACTTATTATGTCCATGTTGTTCTTTTTTCTTTTTGCTGATTTTTTTTTTTTTTTTTTTTTTTTTTTTTTTTTGTGTGTGTCCTTTAAGTATTTGTTCTGGTGTACATGGTCGCTCCGTTGTTTTTTTTTTGTTTTGTTTTTGTTTCTTGTTTCTTGTTAACTTGAGGAATTGTCAAAAGATTTTAACGTCTCATAAGCACAAAAAAGCAGCGGATCGGCCGAAAGAGTAAGACTGTGTAAGAGAGAGGGACGTGTGCGTGTAAAAAAAAAGAGGATAGAAATGGGGGGAGGGTGAGGGGGAAGTGGGCGTGGTGATCTTAGAGATAAGCCGTAATTATATGCTACGGAAATATTCTCCCCATCAATATTTGTCTCTGCTTTTTTTTGTTTTTGTTTTTGTTTTTTGTTTTTATTTTATGTATTGCCGATTTTTGCCCTTTTAGTTTATTACAAATATAAATAAACATTAGTTATCGGTTGTTAGATCTAGATTTGATAACTTTGGAATGGTGATTGTTCAACAAGTTCCCCATAGAATCACCATATCATTGCAGATAGAAATATCTCACCTTAACGTATAGTATTTTCTCCTAATGTCCCCGTATTTGGAAGAGCAATATTCACATGATAATCTGTAGAAATACAGTTAAGCGAATGAATGTAAGAAAACATTTAAACTCGGTGCGAATCGCAAAATGGTTAAACACCTCAGGCTCATTTTATCAGGCGTTTCCTGAATTTGTGCACAACATGTGAGAAGTGCAATCTATCTCATACTAATTCTTTGTTACAGATACTTTATCTAAAAGGATCTCATGCGACTTTATCCTTTTAAAATAGATATCTTATCGCCTATAAACATAATAATAATAATAATAATAATAATAATAATAATAATAATAATAATAATAATAGTAATAATAATAATAATAATAATAATAATAATAATAATAATAATAATAATAATAATAATAATAATAATAATAATAGTAATAATAATAATAATAATAATAATAATAATAGTAGTAGTAGTAGTAGTAGTAGTAGTAGTAGTAGTAGTAGTAGTAGTAGTAGTAGTAGTAGTAGTAGTAGTAGTAGTAGTAGTAGTAGTAGTAGCAGCAGCAGTAGTAGTAGTAGTAGTAGTAGTAGTAGTAGTAGTAGTAGTAGTAGTAGTAGTAGTAGTAGTAGAAGTAGTAGTAGTAGTAGTAGTAGTAGTAGAAGTAGTAGTAGTAGTAGTAGAAGTAGTAATAGTAATAGTGGTAGTAGTAGTAGTAGTAGGAGTAGGAGTAGTAGTAGTAGTAGGAGTAGTAGTAGCAGTAGTAGTAGTAGCAGTAGTAGTAGTGGTTAGTGGTGGTAATGATAATTATGATTGTTAAATATAGATTATTTATTGAGCGCTCTCCCTAAACATCCAGCTCAGAGCGCTTATACACTTCAAAATCTTATTCACAAAGAGCAGGACATTTAAAAGCTATCTGGAGGAAATTTATCTTTTTCTGTAGTTTTGATCACAGTTTGGATGCGTAATATTTGCAAGAAGACTTAACTTAAAGCTCCTATCTGTATGCGCTATTTCTCTGGATGTTCCATAATGTGGTGTACAGGTTTACCTGCCTGCGCTGCTAGATTACTGCGCGTGGCAATGGCGCTGTCATGCGTAATCAGTGACATATGGGCATCTCCACAATTCTTTTCAAGGGGCAACAAATGGAGCTTTAGTCATTCATCTCCAGCAAAAAATTTCCCCGAACAAGAAAATCGCTTGATTTTAACTTTGAACGCACTTAAATCTCAGCCGATTTTTGCACTGCAAGGTGGGGCGGTAAAATGGCCGCCAAAATGGACACCTCGACAGCGGCGAGCAGTGGAAGTTCCCAATTCTGGGTCCCAGCCCAGACGCGAAACAGAACGTCCATGGCACGCATCACACACAGGTCCTTCGCCACTGTTGGAACCTGGCAAACTAGTCATCAGGGTCATCAAATATGGTGGGTTTCTATAAATGGTTAAAATTAGGATTTATCGTTAATACTTTTTTTTTCTCTTACGGTACAACATAACTCTCACTGGAAGCTTTGCCCCCAATCAACGGCCAACTTTAAAGTGTTTAGTAGGAAATACGTTGGGAACAAGATATCCCCACGGCTGTTATATCCGAGTATATTATAATTACTATCAAACTGGACCAGCATTGTGTTGCAACTTTCTGCTAAGCATTTCTCCTATGTGGAATTATTCATTGTTTGGGAATGCCCAAACCATGTGTTTTGTCGTGCAAGGTAGAGGGTTATGGTTGAACAGCGGGTTTTTAGACCTGGCCTAGCGCAGGAGAGATCTCTGAAAGGAAGATTTTTTAGCTGATATCCCTTCTTTATTTTTTTAAATATCTTTCAATCCTTATATTATGACGACTACTACTTTAGCAGAATCGTTAAACTATTTTGAGGCAAAACAGCAAATTTAGAAAGCCTAGCCAAGTGCCCTGTTGAAATAGGTCTTCTAAAAATAAACCTGGCATATTTTTAGAGACTAAATTCTGGGTATTACATTCACATAAAATATACGTGTATCTGCATTACGGCCAAAAAAAAAAATTTTTTTTTAATAATGAACTAAAGAGAAAAATATGAATATGGCTAAGTACCATTCCCTTGAAATCAACACTCTCGATAGCAAAGCCATGTTCAATGTTCGAATGAAATCTTTTTGTTCGGCTCTTGCTTCAATGTATTAAAAACATTTTTTTTAAACTGTAATGTCATCTGTTTTGACAGTTTGATGCACCGCCTACATTTTCAAATAGCCGAAAATTGGCAACTTGATGTAGATCTAGGTCTATAGATTATAATTGCTTCATACGTTATCATTGTATGATAAGCCGAATTTTTTTTTTTTACTACTTTTACACCTTTTTTTTTTTAAGAGCCATGTAAGTTTTTTGACAATAGCCTCAAGTTCTTATGACTGTGCTGGGTACTTAAATCTTGGCAATTTCATATCCAATACATTTAATATCTCCAGTCCGTGATTTCAGTCTTGCGTCGTTGAAAGTGGATCAACGGAATTTTAAGAAGCGGCATTGCTTGCTTCGAGTTCCGTTCCCATTTTGCAGGAACTGTGACTGTATTATTGTTAGAGCTGTGAGTTGGAACCATCACATAATATATTCTTCATGGGTCAAATATTGGTGCATTACTCGTGCGATCTGTTGTGGCGTGTAGAACCTTTTTCCGCCAGTTATGATGAACTAATATTGTTGTCTTATCTCTATACGTGTTAAGATACTTGAAGATTTTTCTTTCAATTCTTTATGAACGTAAACTTTTTTTTTTTTATTCCATTTTTACTAACTTAGTCCAAGAAGTAAATTGGGGAAATCTCATGTATGTAGGTGACAGCGGACGCGTGGGGAAAAAATGGGACGCTGAAAGGCAGCGGTGTTACGTGCATGAGTAAAGTTATTTTCAAACCAACTTCACCACAGCTATATTGCATCAATCAAGATATCTTTGCCTTTGATAAAATTAGCTGTGTGTGTGTGTGTTGTTATTTTTGTTGTTGTCGATGTTATTATAATTATTTCATTTTTTTTTTTAATTGAAGTGCTGTGATGTTTGTTTTAGGTGAATGTAGTGGTGTTCGTAGTGGTAATACTGTTGGGGGAGGAGGGAGGGGGGGGGGTGTTCTTGTAATTGATATTCAATTTTTGCAGGGTTCTTTTTTTTTGGGGGGGGCTCTTTAACATTTTTGAAGTAGCTGACAGCAGTATAGTAACTTTAAACCTAATGGTATCAGAGACCCCAGTTCTGTCTACTCCATAAACAGTCTCGTACACACCATGATCAAAACCTATATACCCTTTAAGTGAGTTGTCAAAATAATCATGCATTATAAAACCCACAAACAACTTTTGAGGAATGTCAAAAGACAATGCATACAGCTGGTTCTTGCTTGTGCATCGGTTAAAGAAATCAGACCAAGAAAACTGAATGACAGCGGCCTAGGCATATGGCGTTAACAGTTGGGCTATCATTGATGTCTGCCAGATCTCAGATTCATACCAGCTGTGGTTCTTACCTCAGTTGCGAAAATGTTAAAGGGCTGGTAGTCAGAGCGCAGAATAGGGGGGGGGGGGTAGCAAATGGCGAGTTCTATTTCCTCAGCAATTAGAAAAATCAGGTAAAAGCGAAAGAGGTTAAAGGTTGGAGGAACAAGAAACAGGGAAGTGCAAGCAGTTATGCCGCAACGGGGATTGTTCGATGGATCGTTCTTGTGGGTACCACACCACATCAGATTCAAATCTGCGATTGTGTCTTGCTGTTTCCAGCAAATCATACAGGGCAGGTCTTCATTCCGGATACTTTGTATCCTGATCTTTTCCGTTTCACTAATGTTCGTTTTGAAATCCATTGCATAAGGTGCAGTTACTCAATATGCTCAGAAAGACTTAATTTTATTACGAGGCTTTTTGCTCCCATTCTTTATGCTGTTCTTTGTCAGTCTCATTTCCATTTATGCGTCTATCTATTTTATCTATCTATCTATCCATCTATCTATTTATATGTCTGCCTGTCCATCTTATAATAAAAAAAAATTCCATTTCTCTGTAGCCATGACGCTAGAGTAAAATATAATATATAATTCTAATAACACCTGAAACTCTTTTTTCCTTCCATACTTTCTTTCTATCAACCTATCTATCTTATCTATCTCCTTAACCATTTATCTACCTATCTATCCAGTTCATTATCCACCTATCTTTCAGTCTATTTATATATCAATCTTTCTTTAATTCTATCAATCTGCCTATCTATCTATCTATCAATCTATCATTTGATGTATTTTATCAGTCTATCGTTTTAAATATCTGACTATCTGACAATCTTTGTAGTAGTAGTAGGCGATAGCCTTGTACCATTGGAAAGCTCCTGCAGTTGAGTACTTTAATTGATTGCTCGCACCAATCTTCAAACTATCAATCTATGTATCTATCTATTCTCTACAGGCCCAAGACATCTAACCAATCTTCAAACTATCAATCTATGCATCTATTTACCTATTCTCCACAGGCTCCAGACGTCTAACAAAACTTCAAACTATCAATCTATGTATACATTTACCTATTCTTCACAGACCCAAGACGTCTAATCAATCTCCAAATTATCAGTCTATGTATGTATCTATATATTTTCTAAAGGCTCAAGACATCTAACTTATCTTTAAACTATCAATCTAGCTATTCTCTACAGGCCCCAGACGTCTAACTAATCTTCAAACTATCAATCTATGTATACATTTACCAATTTTCCACAGACCCAAGACGTCTAATTAATCTTCGAACTATCAGACTATGAATCTATTTATCTTTTCTCTACAGGCCCAAAACATCTAACTAATCTTCAAACTATTAATCTATGTATCTATCTATTCTCTACAGGCCCAAAACATCTAACTAATCTTCAAACTATCAATCTATGTATCTATCTATTCTCTACAGGCCCAAAACATCTAACTAATCTTCAAACTATCAATCTATCTATCTATCTATTCTCTACAGGCCCAAAACATCTAACTAATCTTCAAACTATCAATCTATGTATCTATCTATTCTCTACAGGCCCAAAACATCTAACTAATCTTCAAACTATCAATCTATGTATCTACCTATTTTCTACAGGCCCAAAACATCTAACTAATCTTCAAACTATCAATCTATGTATCTACCTATTTTCTACAGGCCCAAAACATCTAACTAATCTTCAAACTATCAATCTATGTATCTATCTATTCTCTACAGGCCCAAAACATCTAACTAATCTTCAAACTATCAATCTATGTATCTATCTATTCTCTACAGGCCCAAAACATCTAACTAATCTTCAAACTATCAATCTATGTATCTATCTATTCTCTACAGGCCCAAAACATCTAACTAATCTTCAAACTATCAATCTATGTATCTATCTATTCTCTACAGGCCCAAAACATCTAACTGATCTTCAAACTATCAATCTATGTATCTACCTATTCTCTACAGGCCCAAAACATCTAACTAATCTTCAAACTATCAGTTTATGTATCTATTTATCTATTCTTTACAGGCACAAGACGGCTAACTAATCTTCAAACTATCAATCTATTTATCTTGTTGTCTAATCTCTACAGGCACAAGACGGCTAACCAATCTTCAAACTATCAATCTATTTATCTTGTTATCTAATCTCCACAGGCACAAGACGGCTAACCAATCTTCAAACTATCAATCTATTTATCTTGTTATCTAATCTCTACAGAACACATACCTCTAACCGAGGCGTGTGAATTCAACAAGCAGTGTCAGAGAGTTCACAACAACAGTAAATGTGTTAAATCACGGTGTGTCTGCACCAATAACACGTTCATGAACCTGACAAAAGAGGCATGCTTGCCAAGTAAGTAATGCCCGGTTTTTCTTCTTTAACAAAATTGATGTTTTTATAATCTTTAAAATAAACACAGATTTGGAATCTCTGGACCTTTTTCTGTCTGTCTGTTGGCATGTCTGTCTAAGTGTCTCTTTCTTTATATCTCTCTTTGTCTGTCTGTCTCTCTCTCTCTCTCTCTCTCTCTCTCTCTCTCTCTCTCTCTCTCTCTCTCTCTCTCTCTCTCTCTCTCTCTCTCTCTCTCTCTCTCTCTCTCTCTCTCTCTCTTTCTCTCTCTTTTTCTCTCTCTCTCTCTCTATCTATCTCTCCCCCCCCCTCTCTCTCTCTCTCTCTCTCTCTCTCTCTCTCTCTTTCTCTCTCTTTCTCTTTTTTCTCATTCTGCCTCTCTCTCTGTCTTTTCCTCTCATTCTGCATCCCTCTGTCTATCTCTTTCTCTCTCTTTCTGTCTGTATCTCTCCCTACTCTTTGTATGTCTGTCTATCTCCGTCTGTCTATATATCTTTCCCTCTGTGTGTGTGTGTGTGTATATACTCTCAGCCGATCCTCATCCCTGTCAGCACAATTTCGATATTTACTTCCTTTTGCTCGTTTTACTTAATACTTTGCGAATCCTTATTTGCTTTGTAAACACACCATAATTTCCATTTTTTTTAGTATTTCGATATCTCTACTTAGATTTGGACAGTATATTTTTATCCGTTGTTGAACAGCTAATAATGTAAGTGGAAGGTGTAACAAGGATTGTTACAAATTTTTCAAAAAAAAATGAACAGCCTTGTCAGAATATACGTATTTTTTATAAATATTCTATAAAATCTACATACTTATTCCCTCCATAGTGCCATTGACAGTTGGGTCAGCTTGCAGCAAAAATATTCACTGTCAAAGAAAGATAGGAAACAGCTTGTGTAATATTGATATTGGTGGAATATGCGAGTGTAAGAAGGGACACCTCCCATCGTCTGATGGTCGTTGGTGTCCTCAAGGTAGGTTGAAGTCCTATCACTGCTTGACTAGAGACCGTTAAACGTGTCATTGTATGGTCTTTCAAACGCCATATTAAAATTTGTTCTCAGGTGATATATTTTTATGTTTGGGCAAATTTTTTTATGCTATTGATTGTATGTTTATGATATAGGCTAAGATTCTGTTTTGGCATCAATTTTTAAAGTGTTCATTTTAGGTTAATGTCGTAATATTTATGTTCTGGTATTAGTTTTTAAAGTGTTTATAGTAGGTTTACGTCATAATATTTTATGTTTTGGCGTCAGTTTTCATAGTTTTCATTGTAGGTTATGTTACACCGTATCATGGAGGTCAAATATTGAACAATTAGACAAATTGTATCTGAA
Source organism: Elysia crispata (assembly GCA_033675545.1). Taxonomy (NCBI): domain Eukaryota; kingdom Metazoa; phylum Mollusca; class Gastropoda; family Plakobranchidae; genus Elysia; species Elysia crispata. The sequence continues at coordinate 38,292 of JAWDGP010003439.1, forward strand.
TTATTATTAACTGAACCAACATTCCATTAATAATCATTTTTCTATCACATTCTCTGCACACTGTCGGCAACTAGACGTTCCATCACGATGACCGTGAAAAGCCGTTCCAGTACTAAAGTTAGATTTAGGTCTTGTTCTGGACCTTGACGCAAAATATGATGATTTTTAAGAGTTGAACGTATTGGTGTTGATCCCTTCAAAATATCTCAGAATATTAGTATAATGTTGGAGAAGAAATAAATTTTCAGGTCTTTTATAGAATGTGATAGTGGAATGCTGATGCGGAAGTTCTATCCCCTGCTGCTAATTCACTTTCACTGTGAATGCCTAGTTATGGCAACTCACGACACATTGGTTTAGGGGATGAAACGTTACTTACATAGCATTAGCAATACAAGTTCTCTCTCTCCTACCTCAGTCCAACTATGCAATGATTTTAATCAGTAAATTCAAAGATATTTTTGTTTCTCTTTAGAACCGCAGTTTTTGGATGATTATTGTGATAGTGGCATCAGGTGTTCAGATTTCATCAACAACACGGTGTGTAATTCCAGCAGCTGCGTGTGTCAGTATGGCTACACCAACAAATCAAGCACACTGTGTAAAGAAAGTGAGTAATAAGAAATGTCGTAATTATTCTCTTTGCTTAGACGATGCAGTTATGTTGAGTGTTTGGAAGGCTAAAAAGCAATGGTGAAAAACTTTCGCTTTGTTTACCTTTTTTTTTTTGGATCTCAAAATATTGCAACCTTTGTCAACCAGTTTCATTTTTCCTCTATTTTTATTTACCAGTCAGAGTAATCAGCTTGGATAAGGTTCTATCGCTATTTTTTCTATCGTATTTTATCAGCCATACTTGTCGTCAAGCATTTTCTAGATCGAGGCTAAATTTTAGCCCCGAATAGAAAGCAAAGATTTATCTTTAACGTTGTGATCCTAATTTGCGATGAAGTTCTTCCGTTTCAGATCTTTTATTACTAAAATTTTAGCAATTTTTTAACTATTCTTGGAAAGCACTGGTGGCCCATTGGTTGAGCATCAGCCCTAAATCCAGCTGAAGCAATATTTGTCGTAGGTTTGAAACCGATAAGTTTTGTGTGTCATCTTTCCAGCCCTTTTTCTGCCGGACGAGGACTGGTGCGGTCTTTGCAGACAAGTTAGGAGACTATTTTACTGAAGACGGATGTATCAAAATAATATTCAATCGAACTCGCACTGATATTCTTAATCTTAAGGGATATGTCACGTGATTGTTAAGGTGGCGATAATTATAAAATTTTATAAAATTATAAAAGTGCCGAAACAGATCAGTCGATAGAGCGGTGGTTTGAGACGAAGAAGATCTTGAGTTCGATCCCCGTATAGGGGCATCTCACTCCTTGCTTTGATGGACAGAAGTCACCATATGATTTAGTGGAAAAGAAGCAGTATATTCTTTAAAAATGAAGTTTTTAGTAGTAAATCGAATAATCTTTGACGATAGTGCATCAGGCTTAGGATAAGACTTGGCTTAGGACATTAAAGCTGCACCAAATTTTACGTTTATTCTAAAGGCCTCTTTATCGACTGTCCCTCGCTCCACTCAGAATGAAAGAATTATCGGTTTAAACTAAAGGAAAAGCCTTGGACATGGTTGGCTCGCTTTGTATTCATGTAACACAACAGAACTAAGATAGGTTCCAACTGCTAATACCAAAAAGATCTAGTCTCTGAAAAAAATGGTTTTTTTATTATTTTACTGAAGACGCATCATTAGGAGCCGTAAAACGATATGAAAAAAGTCTCCAGTCAATAGAAGACGGATGACTAAAGTCGTTCATAGAACAGCCAAAGTTGGATACACACTGAACTGGTGAATGATTGAGGAAGGCGTGGGGCACAACTTGTTACTATCCTAGTTGTAGTTGCAGGGTTCAGTGCAGTGGCCTATCATAACTGGTGGTAGTTTGAAATTGAATTCAAAGGTACCAGAAGTACAATCATGACATCCTTAGCAATTACTCAAACTTTTCCTCCCTCTGCACCTCAACCATTCTCTCCACAGGACCCCGTTTGAGGCATTACCCGGTTATCAAACGGGAGGAACCGGTTCCCTGTGTAAAAAATGATGACTGCAGGGTCTGGACAAACAGTACATGCGCCTCTAGAGGAGCCAACAATAAACGGTCCTGTGTGTGTAAACACAAGACTGCCAGGCGCTTTAGGGGGAAAAGATGTGTCGGTGAGTATCGTAACTTTTTGAATCAATGGTGAAGATACATAAGAATTCTATAAGCGGCAGTATCCTCCAGAGCAGAGTAAAGTATTATGCCCTACATCCAAGACAATCAAACGACAAGCGGTCAGCCCTACGCTGTGGGCGGCTTTTCGTGAATACAGTAAATCTATTCTTATTCCTCATGTATACATAAAGACGCTGTCGTTCACATCGAGTCTCTTTATGGACAAGTTGATTTCTGTTTTGGTAAACACCGTGGCTACGAGGCATGTTATTTCACAAAGAGTCGTACTGACTCGTTGGAAATTCTCAGCTCCTACTTGAAGTGTAGCGTGAGCGTATCAAGCAATAACGTCTGCCAAAATGAACATTGGTGAAATTTGAAAGTAAAAAGGGGTAATACAAAACGTGCGCATGATAAAAGATTTTACAATAAAATTATATTACTATTTCTGCTTTGATCTTTGAAATGCTTTTGGTTTTTGAACGGGAACTCACGACTTCCAAAAAAGTGCGTAACTCTTTGAGAAATCACATTCCCTATGGATGGTTTGCTTTCTTTGTCGTGTTCTTCTGTTGCCAGCGCTGAGTGGAGTCAACATCTCTCCACATTTTATTGCATTAACCTTACAATTATTTGGTCGCCAGTCGGCTTTCGACATACTGTATTCCTATTATTTTGACTGCTAAAAAGTTAAAAATCAAACAACCGTGTCAAAGTTAAAATTATCAGTTCAAGATTGGTCAGCTCAAATCAACAGTTTAGTTTTACCTGGAGGGGACACGCCAACATAACGCCAGATACCCTCATTCGATAGAGCAAAATGCTGGCACCAAGAAGATCACGGGCTGCTTCTCTAGTGGGGATATCTATGGTACCAGACCATATTACACCAGTCCTATCACTGATTTGATGGGAAGCTGACGTCTCCTTAGAGCATCTATCCTCCTATAAAAAAAAAAATGAAATATTCACCCTACACCGGTCAAAAGCATTCCACTAGTCCTGATGTGTAACTCCCACTTTGTTTTGTCCTCAGATGTACAGACCTACGAGCTCTTGCTAAACATTACGCATGAAGCGGATATTTACGACTACAAGCCATTGCGCTTGGGTCTTTCAGAAGAGGCACAAAGTGATTTTCTGGACCGCGTCGTACTGAATGGTGTAAGTGCTTCAGCGTACTGAATCATAGATTGAGAACAAAATTGATGAAAATGCGTGGCTTTTGTTTTTGGGTTGTTTTTTGTTGATTTTATTTTTTGTGGGGTGGGTGGGGACTATTGTTAGTTTTTTTTTTTGTTTTTTTTTTGGTTGTTTTTTTTTTTTAAGATCAATTCGCACTTGTGATATCAGAGTTTTATGATGTTGAATTTTTGTGATTACTTCAACGAGTAACTCATTAAAGCTGTTCTACGAGAAATATTGTGCTCATAAAAACATTTGATAGGTGCGAATAAGAATTCCAGAGAAGCAACGGGTACTAACTGGAACGATTAGAATAATATTCTTTTGCACACGCTATGAGTAGCTTACACACTCACAATCAGAAATTCGGCCTACTTCAAATGTAGAGATTGTGCTTTTATAAAATGAATTTCAGACTTATTTGAAAAAATGCGTAGAATAAAGCATGGCAAGCTCTCTCAGACTTAGATGATCGAGGTCGTAAGTTAAATAGGAGATAGATAGATAGCAGGAATATAGGTAGATAGATAGGTGGATAGGTAAATGAACAGATAGACAGGGAGATAGGTAGATAGATAGACATATAGATAATAGACAGATAGATAGATAGACAGGTAGCGTGTAAACTACATCAAGAATCAATCAGAGGAGTCAACCATAGAATCAACATTAATCAGAATTACATTTGTAGATAAAAAGGTAAACTAACACGCACACCTGTATATATTCCAGGTGCAAAGACTGTTCAGAAGGTCTCCTCTGAGGAACCAATTTGTGTCTTGTGAAGTGAAGAGGATATCGGATCTGAGGAGGAGATCGCGAAGGGACGCAACTCACTACCACAGCGGAGTGAATGTAGAGCTGCTGCTACATTTCACTGCTGATTATCTGAACGCTGTTAAGACAGAATATATCCTAACAATCGTGCTAAGACAGCTGAAGAGGTGAGCCTAAGGTTAATTGCGGGATGATTTTGATGGCTTGTGAGGAAACTGTTGAATGTGAGTGAAAAAAATAGGAGTCGGTGTGTGTGTGTGTGGGCGGGGGGAGCGATGGGAGGGGGGGGGGGGGGGGGGGGGGGGGGCAGATGGGAAAGTGAGACGAGAAAAAGTAGCTGAGGTAATAATCATAGACTGGTGAGGTTTGATGAGTAGGGACAAAAGGGTGATGATGATGATGATGATGATGATAATGGTGATGATAATGATGAGGAAGATGAAGATGACAATGATGATAACGCATTTGATAATGATGATGATGTATATGATAATGATGAGGATAATGACGATGATGGTTTTGATGTTACGGATGTTTCTGAAAATGATGATGATGATAAGGAATAGAATGCTGCTGATCATGATCCTTGATGAAAGTGATAAATTATGATGATACATTTTTATTTGAGACATCAATATAACCCTCAATTTCTTAATATGAATAATTCGATACTTTTGTAAAATCCCAGTCTATCAATAGATTCTTTTAAATAAGCAGCTGTAAGAAAAAGCATGACAACTCTTACTAGTGCCTATATATCCTGATTTTAAATATTTAGAATGACTTTAAAATACATTGTGAAAGTAAAAAAATGTACAACGTTTGGCACTTTTTTTTAGGAATTCGTAGCCTTCGAGCAAGCGTTTTAAAGATTCGATTTGGAAAGTACAGAATAAGCTGTTTTCCCATGTCAATTTAGGAGATCAATTCGCGTTGGATTTTCTTTATTCCAGCTGATTGTGAAACAAGTACCAGGGCTGAAGGGACTTCAAGAAATTTCGAGTTTTAGTAATTATTGCAGGAAAAATCAAATTGAAAATATTATTCTAACTTATTTTAGTATTATTAAGTCTCGTTTGGGACGCAGTGTTTAACCGTGGTAAGGTCATTCAAACTATGGAAAGCTCTAAAAGTCTGTCAGCCTTAAGATTACGAATGGGGTGAGTAATCAGCAAGAGATGTTAAAGCTCATTTTAAGATCACAGATCATCAACTTTCTTAAAGAATCATCTGTGATAACATTGTTTTATTCAGATATTTTATAACTTAATTTCACAATCTTTTTTTTAACTGACCACTTCGACTCCCTGTGCTGCTATGGCCGACACATCGTGAATCTGCTTATCTCCTTGGTGTGAGTCTAAATCAGACTTTATGTGGTGTCTGTTATCCCTCTCCTCAGGTCCGGCGGCACTATTGGACGGAGTGGGCTGCAAGTGGCCAGTCCCTCCGAAGCTTCTGTCAACGTCATAGGTAACTGTTTTATACTTTTAAAAGTTTGTGGATTTTTTTTTTTTTCATTTTATGTAATTTTTCTTACTATAAGCTGTTGTGTTTAAAGGGAAGGGTGAAATATTAAAAATGCTGAACTCTTTCTATATTCCCTAATCTCGGTCTTTCTTTTCTACAATCTTAGAGAAATAGGTTTATAATTTTTTTTAAGAATTGTTTCCGGAAAAAAAGTAAAATGGAAGGCGGTAATAAAGAAAAAATCCACTTTTTAATTTCTCTGAACAAATATAATTACATATATACTATACAATACTCAACAGTTTATATGTTGTGTATAACATATATAAGTTATAACATGCTTCCATACTACATGTAGGCCTACATTGGTTTGTTCCAGATTTCAACGAGTGCCAGGCTGCAGGCGCCACGGACTGCTCCCCGCTCGCGAACTGTATCAACACCGTGGGTAGCTACATGTGTGTGTGTAAACCAAACTATGTGGATGAGGACAGCTCTCTCGAATACTCGCTCATGGGCAAGAACTGCTCTCGTAAGGCCTGCAAAGTGGGCGTGTCTTATCAGGATTGTGGGCGTGTCTTATTAGGACTGTGGGCGTGTTGGTTATTTTTTTTGTTTGGTTTTTCTTGTTATTTTTTTTTTTTTTTTGGGTTGGGGTGGAGGGGGAGATTTTTTTTTGCTTTTTGCTTTTTTAATCTTTTTGTTTCATTGTTGCTGTTTTATTCTTTTTTTTTTAAATTGTTAATTTCATTATTGATTTTTTTTTTTTTGGGCGGGGGGGGGGGGGGGGGTGAGGGGTGGGGGGGTGTTATTCATTATTATTTTTTTTTTTGAGAAGGGGCGTGGTGTTCTGTGAAGTAAAGGATTTCTATATTATTTGTGTGAGCACATTTTGAAATCCTGGACTAGGCAAGCGTACAAAATTCTGATGCAGTTGAGGCGATAACTATGAAACCCTATACCACTAATGGTCAGAGGCAGACGTATAAATGAGTTTATGTATCTTGTAGACCAGTCGAAACTGTATGTTTAATATGTTGAGTAAGAATACATATTTTCTAAGAAGCATTATATTTAGAACCATTTTGGGAGAGCTGGGAATCATAATTTAAGCTTTTATTTCTTTCAAAACCTGTCTCTCCATTTATTTATTTTTCAGTTCCCAAAAAGGCAAAAGACAAGTAAGTTTTTCGCTTTAGTCGTTTCTTATTCTTGTATCAAATTGTTGTGTTATGCAGATACATGTATTACTAAATAAGAAACATTTATTTCATTCTTTTATGTCTGATTAGCATTTGACTTATTTTGGTCAGTGTTTATACTAGTTGATGTTGTTAGTTACGGCAATGGTGGTTAAGTAACACTGCTGCAGCTTACAATAATGATAATGCGCATGCGTGGGCCATCATGAGGCTATAACGGTAATGATGATGAGGAGGAGGAGGAGGATGGCGATAATTAAAACTGATGATGACGATGGTAGTAAAGTAGTAGTAATAGTAATAATGATGTTGAAGGTGATGTTCGTGATCATGGTGATCATCTTGGAGATGTTGGTTGAGATAATGTTGTTAATAATTCTTAAAAGGACGATAATGACGCGAATCAGAATGATTTTGATGATAATTCTGAAAAGGACGATGATGATGTTGATAATAATTCTGAAAAGTACGATAATGATGTTGACAATAATTCTGAAAAGGACGCTGATGACGCGAATCAGAATGATGTTAATCATGGTCATGATGAGAGTGAAAAAAAAATAATTTTCTCAGAGACATTAATTAAGGGAAACAATCATTGCCCTAGGTATAATCCTAATTTGTGAATAAATTCATTTAAAACAATCTTTATTAGATAAATAAAAATCAATGAGCTGCTAAGAAATAAGGCAGAGCGCTTTGGGACAATTCTTGTGGATACCTACATACCCATATTATTGACCTTTATATGGATATAAAAAAATATATTGGGGGAAAAAACAGAGTTAACTGTTTTTCATTCATTGTATTATGCCTGCTTATTTAATCTTCTACATAAGTCAAACTAGCTTTCTGTTTTCCTGATTTGTAACTGGGTTTTTGTTTGTTTTTGTTTTCCCCAGGCGTCCGAATGATACCAAAATAGAAAGTAAGCTCGGTTGTCTTTCTTGCTTGAGTTTTACCATACATGTATCATGTATATAATAAGTATAATGTGTTCCTGCATTTGTTTTAAAATGTTGTTAAGAAACGATGATAGTCCGATTTAAACCACATTCATTTCTATGATTACACGATACCTTGTATCTACGATATAATTATCTATATGACAGGTACAGCGCACCCTAGAATCATAATTTCTTGTTTTGAATGTTATCAAAATCAACAGCAATGCTTTAAAGCTATCTTCTTTCGAATAAGTCATCAGTTTCAGTTCTCGGGTGGAAAATAATGTATCCATTTTAATTTTTCTTGGCACAAAAGTTATTCGAGGTAAGGGCATATCGTTATTGAAAAGAACAGTGATTTTTTTTTTTTTTTTTTTTTTTGGTAAAATCTAATCTGCTGTGTATGTTTTCTTTGAAACGCTCACAACCATTTCTCGATGGTTTAAAATGAGCAGGCTATATAGATTTCCACGAGGCACTTCATAGCATTGTAAATGAGCGTTAAAAAGGATTTTTAAATAACTTTGGAAAGGACAGAATAAGCTTCTTATTCTATGCAGGTATTGAATGTCATTTTCCATAAATTATATTTTAACGAACAAAGTGGTAAAATTTCTTTGAAAACCCATTAAGCAAATAATATGCGAAAGCTATGGGTTCCCTCAAAAAATAAAGTGACTTAAGATGCACTGTCGTGCTGTACTTCATAGCTGCCCATTTAAGCTTAAATTTAACTTGAATAAACATGGATGGTTTTATTGATTTATCAATAGATTTGGCTCAGACAAAATTAATTAACTATTCTTATTAACTTGTTTACTTTCTCTCTCTCTTTCTCTTTCTCTCTCTCTCTCTTTCTCTCTCTCTCTCTTTCTCTCATTCTCTCTCTCTTTCTCTCATTCTCTCTTTCTTTCTCTCTCTCTGTCTGTCTGTCTCTCTCTCTCTCATCCCTCCTCATCCTCCCACCACCCCCATGTCCTGGTCACTAGTTGTGATCATCGTGCTGGTCCTGTTCACCCTAACCATCATGGTATTTATTGTGTATGAGATTGTTAAGAGGAAACAGAGCTTCAATGCCAGGTCAGTTCTCAGCATTTTGTCGCGCTTTTTGTTAAAGGTGATTTGGTATTTTACTCGTAAATGTCTTGAAATGAAAAAAAAATTTCGAAAGTGTTCTTTCAAGAATTTGATTAGAGTTAGAATATTAAAGGTTAAGACAGCAAATCTTCGCACTAAATGGTTTCGTTTTTTGTTGTTTTTTTTTTTTTTTTTTTTTTTTGTTTTTTTGTTTTTTTTTTTTTTGGGGGGGTGTTTTTTTTTTATGGTTTGATTATTTTTTTTAATATGAATGTAATAACAATGGCATCAAAATGTATTTGATAGTAGGTGAATTTCTTGAATAAATATTTAATTTCCTACGTTAATGTTTCAATCTGTGGTGTCTCCTTTCGTCACAACGAAGGGCAAAGTTCAAGCCTTTCAGACTGATGAGAAAAATAAAGTAGGCTGTTCCTTTTTTGACATATTTTGTTTCATATAAATTATCTCCCAGAGCCCTATACGCCAAATTCGGCACAACGAAAATCCGAAAGTTAAAGAAAGCAAGCATGAGGCGGTTAAAGGAAAGGAAAAAAAGAATGAAAGAGGAAAGCAAGAAAAGGCGAGAGGAGAACAGAACCAAAAAAGAGGGGTCGAGGAAAGCTGGTGTTGCTCAAAAAGTTGAAAAACTTGAGAAAAAGAAGATGAAAGCAGAGGAAAAAAAGAAGAGGAAACAAGAAATAGCAGAATTGAAAAAAGCAAAGAAAGATAAGAAAAAAGAGGCAAAGAACAAGAAGAATCAGCCTGTATTGAATGATAGTGAAATTTCTCCACATTCAAGTGATGCAGGTAAGTTTGCTGAGATATCTTTATCTTTATACCTACAAGTATTGGCATGGCGTTTATGTTTTTTCCTGTAACACTACATTCAGATACGGCTATGGTTATTTCATACTGCTGGTACTACAACTACTACATGTTCTGCCATAACTATGAAAAGAAATGGAAAAACATACATGATTTTGCATTCTTTCGATACTTTAAAAAATGATTATAATTATGTACATGTAACTTATCACAGAAATTGACGAGTAATGTACGTCAATGTTCATCATTCATACTAATCCTTTTTACTTATTACTATTGAGATGTCAAAACAGGTTGTTTTCTTTCCACAGAGCCAGTGATAGTGATAGAGCAGTCCTCTATCGACATGCCTATGGAGGCAGTTGAAGCAAGCGGCGCAACTCCAGGAAGTCTTGGCCCTCCTGACAATACGTTTATGTATTATCCAGTGGCCTCCCCTGATCCAGACGTCGTTCAAGATTGGCGGTTACAAGTACAAAACAGCGAGGAGTCACCAGTGTAACTGCCTGGCAGTCGAGTATAGGGTTACAAGTGCTCATAGAGTAATGTGATTAGCATGACTTTCATCAGCATCGAAGCCTCATCATCATCATCATCACCATCAACATAATTAACTTCATCACCATCAAATGACCATAATTAACTTGACTCTTTATCCTCATTAATTTAGTTTGGAGAACAACAATTGTAACTAAAATGGATAAAACATTGAAAAGAAATCATGGGTTTGGGTTTGTTGCTTTTTTCCAAAGAGAACAGACTCATATTCTTTTTAATGAAAATTTGACAAGTATGCCTTTGAATGCTTTTTCTAAAGCATGCGTTGATTTTTCTAGAATTCATTTCTCTTTTCTTCGCTGCATTAATTATTTTAAAAACACAGCTCAAATAATTTTGTTTAAAACGGATTAAGCTTCGCAAATGCTGTATCGATATTTAAAATTAATCAAAATCACAAGATTCACTTTTTAAGCCCACAGATTTTCTGATTTTCAAAAGATCTGTTACTCTAACCCCACAACAGGTTCTGTTTGAATGACTCACTTTGATTTTACAATTATAGTTGAATTATAATACCCGGTATCTCAACTGAACAGATTCCTTAGTCTTCTTCAAACAAAGCACTTCGATTTACATACATGTACATAGATGACCAGTGTATTATAAGTGGCAGTTATTTTATAAATCCATCACTTTCAAGCCTGTCTTAGTTCTAATAGTAATACATGTAGGCCTACATGCAAACGTGGAATAAATTATATTGTGGAAGCTTAGACATATTGAAAAAAATAGTAGGTAAAAAAAAAAGAAACGGTACTGAGTTGTTTAAAAAACACCAATTTAATTTTAAGCTGATTATTTTTTTATAGGGATTTCAAGGCCTGTTTGACTCACAAAAGAGCAGATAAAACTGTCTTAAAACTAGTCCGCCTTCTGTTGAGCAGGATGTAGGAAATTTTGGTTTGCAGAAAATCATTTGATATTTCACTCATTATCTTCCTTTTCTTAAAGACATATTAGAACTGAAATATCACCTAAACCGTATTTTCAGTAATACATGTACATATACTTATTATTTCATTGTATTTTCACCATTCAGAAGCATCAGAAATGGCGCTGTTGTAAATATCAATTCTCTGCAATTTGACATAGTAGACATTTGATATGTTATGGACATTGAAAAATTGTAATTTAAGATTTGCACATAACTTTCATGGAAGTACATTTGCTTTTCTATATTTTTTTAATCACCATCTGAGTCCCTTGCCATTTCAACATTTTCTGTGAATTAGAAGCAACGCCATTGTGCAAATTTACAGAAATACATTTTCAATAGTTTATACATGCAGTGTGCAATGTTGCTTGAAGTTAACTTATCTTTTAATTTTTTACTGTTATTCATTTTTTTTTCACACATAGAAATCAACGGCTTACCAAAATAATGAAAATAATGGTTAAAATTATATGTTAGTCTTCATTACTTTTTTTCTTTAAAGTATTTTATGAGTATTTGCTCCATAGTTAAGTGTTTAGATCCTACAGTGAAGTCTCATTTTGTCTTCCGTAAGATCTCTGTGACTGTTACGATAAACCTTGAATTTCTGAAGTGTCAATAAAGCTGAAATTAAGCAGCTCATTTGCTTTCTACGCACTCTTAGTCTTATAAAATTCAATTTTCTTTTTCATCTTCACAACATACCAGAGACTAGCCAGTAGCCTAACTGACAGGTTGTGAAGGTTTCATCCTTACATGGAATAAGGAGAAAGAAATATTCTGAAGTCAAGAGTTTTTAAGAAATTTTTCTTGGCTCGGTAGAAATTCTAAGCTTCCAATCCTTCAAATTGAATTCTCTTCTTAGTATGTTTGAATTACATGTAGTCTTACACACATGTATTTTGCTACTTCATTTTTTTTAACTGGTTCCAATTGATTAAAATTAAAATTTCAGTTTATAGCCATAAAACCTTTTCTTTCAAGTGAATGACAGGAAAGATAGTGATGTTACTGATAATGATAGAAGCAAGATTTAAAATTAAAGAATGTTCTGTCCATCCAATTCATGATGTTTGTGAAGTGTGAATACTACTTTTGTAAATAAGGTAAACTGGAGACTGAATTGTGTGTGCATTAGTTAAAGCAAAGAGTGGAAAATTGAAAAAAAGTAAAAATAATTTATATTACATTGATGATAATTTAGGGAGAAATATTTAAAATATTAGGTCTTTTTCCCCTTGTAATAAAATGAACATCTTTATGCCTTTAATGTTGAATAATGACTACAAGTGACGCAGTACCTGCTGGTCTCTTGTTGATGCAAATTTGGTGAGGAACTTTCTTCTAAAGTTTGTCCACATTTAAAAAGACTAATTTAAGTAATATCATTTAGAGCTGAAGATTGTTCACACAAATAATACATCTCAACTCAATTTGAAGTGAAGTTGTGTTCTATGCTGAATTCTCAATTTTTACAAAAATTTTGTTAAGCTTTTTTTTGCTCAGAAGAAGAAAAGAGGTTTTGAAAGCATAATGCGTATCAAAGGGGTCGTTCATTTGTCATGACAATTTATCTTATCTATGTTTTAAACAGAAACTGATACACTATAATAGCACCACTTATCCTCCAACAAGATCAAATCACTAGCTCACTAAAATAAAAAAAAATGAACTTTTAAACTCCTCATAAACAAAGCAATTTATTTGGGAAAAATTTTTAATATGAGTAAAATAGAATTCAAAAGAGCGTGCCTTCATACCAGTGCATGCATCATAAATCCTCATACATTTAAATGAGTGACTTGTGTTTTAACATTCAAAAGATATTTGAAGTAGCAAAAAAAATTTTTATAAAAAATAAAGCAGGGGCATATTTAAAGGGAATTTTTCACAACCATTAACTACCTTGTAATATTGACACCTTTTTATTTACTGAACGACTCAACTGCAAAATGTAAGGAAATATTTAATTTAAAAATAAATTTCAAACACACATGTATCTACATTTTGAATATTCAAATATTAAAATAAAAATATTTGAACTATGAATTTTATAAATTATTACTTGATTTTATAATTATTTTCTTTTTCATTTAAGATTTAATGCATGAACTTAAAATTTTACAATTTAAAAAAAAATAAGGTAATCCAAGTTCAAGAAAATGCTCTCCCAAGCTCGTTATATGGGTGCTTCAGTGCTTTTGCATACCTTTTTCTTTTGAAATATTAAGTTTAGATATGATAGTTTGAAATCAAAACTTGAGAAAAGGATTCTACTTTGCTATACCCAACTATCAAACACCAAATTTTGGGAATCAATTATGCAAACGCAAAAAACGTGCAGAATTAAGAATATCTCTGTTCAAATATCAAAAGTGTTTTGAAGATATTTTGGGTACTTACAAAATAATTTTGTTGATTACCTTTATTTCAATTCTCATAATTTACAGCAATTTTTCAAAATTTAAACTGGCCTTTTTTATGACCTGAAGTGCTTGGCTTAGATCCCTATAAAGTAATTTTCTAGAATTCTTAACCCTTTGGGTTGTTCTACCAGTAGGAAGTATGGCACATGTAAAATAGATCCAGAAAACTAAGATTTCTTCAAAAGGAAACTAAAAAAACTGATGAAAAAAAACACTGACACACGCCAGCTCAAGCCAAAAAAAGCAAGAAACAGTTGCTGCTGGAGATATGATACTGAATTTATTCTGCATGAACTTTTTGTATCACAAACAAATCATCAGTACCAACAACTATAAATGGCAAACACCTGTTACAAGAATATATTCTAGTCTCGGTTTCACCACAAAGCACTACATAACCAACGCCAGTCTCGTCAGTTGTCAAAAAAAATCATGTCAGAAAAAATTTTTTGCTAGTATTCAGTAACTTCATTCAAGCCTTGTGCAAGTTATTTCTTGAGCCCTCTCCACAGAGCATCATCTGGTGCAACCTACTGCCACAAGCAGATAAGTTTCCCAGATTTGGAGTAGAGTAATAGTCTTCTAGAAGAGTGATGGATGCTACTAACGCTTAACACTGCCATCAAGTATTCAATGTAAAATGTTCCACATACAAAAGAAATAAATGTACAGAGAAATGTTTCCCCCAATAACTTACACGCAGGCACACAATGCAAACACTTCCATTTTCATAATTTGTTAGATCAATCACTAATTTAACATTTTTTTATCCATACGCGGTTTCGTTACTACTACTGCAGTCCCATTTTAAAAAGCAAACAGCAGCAAGAAAGCCATCATGAGACAGAGCAAACCCATAGCCTCAGACAGGGCAAATCCCAAAATGGCAAAGGAAAAGAGCTGGCCTTTCAAGGAAGGATTTCTGGCATAGCCAATAACAAGACTGCCAAACACACTGCCAATTCCAGCACCTGTAGACAAAAGAGGGAGAAACCACAAAATTTAGATCAAACTAAAATGGCATATAAAAAAGCAAATCCAATTAAAAAATATAGAAATGCAGAGGTACTTAGTAAATAAACAGAAGTTCAAGACACGAGTTAGTAAGGAATGTAGTTGGCTAAAAAAAAATATTAATGTATCCAAATCAGACTTGATGTAATTAATTATTAACTTTCTGTGAAGTGGAACCAATACCAGTGTTCTTTTAAAGACAGGCAAAATAAGTCATATTATTTCTTTTCAATATTTAAATTCCGTGCAAATAAGGCAAGTCACAATACAAGATATAATTTTGATGGGCTCTGATTCATAACTTTTAGCAAAATGGCAACCTCTCAATTGCGAGATCTAAATTAACTTAAGAATGAATGATGCAAGACTCAGCACTAGAAACTAAATTTACTCTCAAGTGTCCAGCAAATCCAAATGTGTGTAGCGCTGCCACAAATTGAGATATATTGCGGTGGAGATTGGTTTGAGAAAATAGTTTTCGGAAGGGGAGATTTAAACATACATTTTTTTTTTTGACAAAACAAAGGTTAGACTATTTAATACTAAAATAACTAGAGGCTCTATATTTTAGGTTTAATTCAATTTTAAGGATTTATAAAATGTCCTGTATGAGAAACATGTAGATCTAGAACCCAAAACATGCCAAAATTACCCTTTCTTAATCGTTTTGACAGAAAAATGCAAAACTGGACTTTCAAAATATTTATAATGAATTCATTTTCTTCAAACTACTTTGTTCTCTTAATGGAATCAAAAATAACATCAATATATCATGACATTTTATGTTTTCACTTTCAATGGGCTGCAAGTACAGTTGTAAAAATTTCAGATATATGATAGCACATGATGAGAGAATGATCAGTGGATGCTTACGTTTAAATTTGAGCTTTCTCTAAATAATCAAATTTTTCCTGGTATTCCACAAACTACTCATTTTCTTAAATGAAGGTATTGGAAGAACAATTGTTAAGAAAATGCATATAATGCTATAAACTTATTGAAAATATAGAAACCCATAATTTGTGCAAACCAGTCAAGGAGCCTGAAAATTGCAGACCACCTCATATGTATGGGAACTCCTATTTTTTTTCCTAGCAATCAAATTAATAACAGTAGAATTTTCAAATCAGTGTTTGTATTGAACTCTATCTAAATTGCATGTACAGTGGAAACCTGATAATTTGAATTGGTTGGGAACGCAAGAAAACTTCAAATTAAGAGGATTCGAATTACAAAAAAAAAGGGGCGCTTCCCTACCTTTTCCCCTCCTCTCCCCTTCTTTCCGCTCACAGCCCAACCGTTGCTCAATCAATCCGCTGCCAGTGAAACTGCTTGCTAGATCTACTACTCATCGACCGAGTGTGCACCGTGCCTGCCATGAGCACCCCTCCCTTTTCCCCAGCCCCATGTTACAATCAGTATCAATGTTTCTACTGACACTCCTTTCTTTGTCCTACAGGTCTCTCCTCACTTTGTTAGAACACTGATCAGCTTCTCTCAGGCAGTGATAAGTACTTTTGTAATGCCTTATGGGGTGGTATCAAATTAAGAGAACCCAACCTGAAATGCTCCAAAATATGAGTCCGATTCTAAGAAAGCCAAAGAAGGAAAAATAGCCTATCCTCTCGCAAAATTTGGTTTGAGAAATTGGAATCATCAGAATATGACCTTCTTACACACCAAAGCCATACATGAACTTCCTAAGTACCTACAGCTCCATCCACTGCAAAATGTAGCCCTCCGCGTCAGATCTCCATTTCTCTATTTAGAATGTTAAATATGAACTTGGCAAAATCCAAAGCCAACCTGAAAATATATATATATTCAAACATATCTCACCTGATCCTGCTACACCCACAGTGGCAGCTCCAGCACCAATGTACTTGGCAGCCTGGTCAATATCACGCTGTACAGCGCTGGTCTGGAAAGAGCGGATCTGCATACAAAGATAAATCAGAAATCTGTACTAAACTTTGGAAATGTAAGTGTGCCTTTACATCAGCAAATACAAAGTTGAACTTATCCTCTCACTGTGAATTTATGTAAGAGCACTTTTTGTTGACAAAAATTCATGCATGTTTAGAACAATTTTCTATATACTACAAAAATAAAACAACTATCTTTCACCTAAACACAAATTTAAAAAATTCACTATCCCTCATATTTTTGTTTCACTTTGTTCTAAACTGTTGTTCGCCACTAAAAACTCTTTCAGTCTTAGGCATGGTTCTACACCGCCATATTTTTTTTATTTTAATTAGGGCCTTTGTATAAGGATTCCATCTCATTTTTTAAATCATAGATAATATATTTATTTTTTTCAACCGCAAACATAATATATTGCAATGTTTCATCAGTGGTTCCATGTACAGCAGCCATCACAGAAGTTCTGGACAGAAAGATTTCCATCATGTGAAACAAGCCTTTCATTCTCGACATTTTAGACCATTAGTTTGTCTAACCTGGCTGATAAGAGATGACATATTGGGGGCTTTGGCAGTTAGGTTCAGTGCACTGATTCCACTGTAGCTTGATAGACTGGCAGCTGGTGCTGGTTGCTGTAAGGGTTGTTAAAGAAAACAAGAAATTACAAAATAAAATACATGTGTATATAACATGAAAAAAAATGAGCAGTCATCTACATTCAAAAGGTTGCAAACAGACATGTATCTGCTAAGCATACAACATCACCATTTGGATGATGCTGTCAAGAAAAAGCATAACATCAATATGGCACCAAAGGGAAAGTTTTTCTAGTAATGAACTAGAAAAAGGCAAAATGGTGCATTTAGTAACTTTCATGTTCATAACAATAGAATTCAAATTCTTAACAAAACTTAATTCCGGTGGGCAAACTAACACAGTACACGAGAGTTTGACAGAAAGGCCAAATTTCTTATACATCTCATCAAAGAGCCCATGAAGACATACACTGAGACTTAAGACATACGACTAAATCTAGCTGTTAACTCAGTTTGACGCTTTATGGTTCAACTTGGTCATCATTTCTTTTCATCAATTCCGATATTTCCATTACATCTTGAACATAACAGATAGAGCATGTTTCTATTCCTGAATATATATACTTTTTAAAATTATGTACAAAAGTATAGGCTTGAAAATAAAAATGAAAAGCTTTAGCTTTTCATATAATCAGTTTTCAAGAAGGATTACACTGAAGACTTCTGAATATGACATGTCTGCTTTTTCCTGTGTGGCCTTCATATGAGATATTTTATTCTGACACTCAGCTCTACTGCATTTACATGATTTATGATAAACAAAAAAGAAAAAAAATGCGGAGGAGAAACACTAAATTGAAAATTGAATAAAAATCTGTATCCTACAGTAACAGTATGCGTTTACGTGCAAAGCATAAAACAACACCATAAAATGATGATGTCAATAAAAAGCATATCATTTAATTCATGTTGCACTAAATGGGAAAGTTTCACTAGTTATGAACAAGAAAGAATCATGAGAGCAATATTGTGCAGCTAGAATATTAAAAATATTTGTCACAATCTAGATACTTTGATTAAGTTATCAAGCACCTTGTGACTATTAAAAAACAAATTTTCTATACTCTGTACATATGGAGTTGTTCTATGTTGCCCTTTCAAAAAAGAAAAGCAGTATGTTATAAATTCAAACCAAAATTCCCGTCACTCTTTTTTTTTTCTCCACATAAATGCATTCGACCACAAGAGACATACAGCATGAACTTGAATATGATTACAGATTTTCCTCATATTTGCCATATATAGAGAGAGCATTTTAAGCCCTCACTTCCTACCTTTAAAAAAAAGAAAAATTGAGAACTGGTTCATACAGACAATAATTGAAATAAAGTAATATATTTGAGACCCATGTTAGGGCATAGTAAGAAGCTAGAACCTCAACTCCAACTACCAATACTTTACACTATATTCCAGCCCATTATAAAAGGCTTTCTTAATGCCATGAAGGAAATACTTATAATGAGCATATTTTCTTAACAGATGTCCAACTATCGAACATATCCTTTTATTAGAGGTATACATTACCAACATGATCAATTGATCTTTAAAATCACCCACCCGTGTACGTAGCTATATATAAAAAAAAATAAAATAACAGATGATAAAAGTATTAAAACAAGGAAAAAGATTCTTATCTATCTCATTACTAAGATTATAAGTATAAAGTTTTTTAAATGAATAAAGGATTATTGGGTGGGGGGGGGAAGATTTTTTCAAACACTAGGTGAGGAAGAAAAATGTACCTGCCAACTAAGCAGCACAACCAAAAGATGTTGCCGTCTAACGTAAACAGTGAAAATTTATTTAGCACCCTAGGGAAAGGTTTTCTAACAATAAATGAAAGAAAACGGCAAATGAGTGCCTCTGAACAGCAAAGAACAAAGACAGACTAAAAGTAGAACTTACCTCCTGCTTTACTACTACTGCACTGCCTAGAGGTCGGAGAGCTGACCGGCTGACAGTGGTCTGTGAGAGAAAAATAAATCAATAGAAATTAATTAGAAATCCAAGTCCAATAAATGAGTACATAAATTCAGGATTAAGGCTTTAGCACAAGTGTACACCTTTTGTCTTATTTTTCTGATGCTCTCTCTGCATGTGGAAACTATGTGGACCCTTGAATTATTTCTTGGACCAGTTTTCATACAGTTAATTCCCAAATCATGCCCAATGCTTTTTTTTTTATTTATTCCGCCCACAAGTTATTTAAGGTCTTTATGCATATACTGAAGCACTGAATGCTGGATAGAGATGAAGCAATTTGGCCTTAAGTCATCTACTAATATTGGGCTCAAATCCATCAAGAAAGTCCTTGCTGTAATGAAAATGCTATGATCCATCCACCTTAGCTCCACCAATGTTTTCAACTTGGTTTTTAAAATTCGAGTCACAACAAAAATTTCAATCATGTAAAAAATTAAGCCGAAGTTTGCTGTCTACAGCATCTGCTTCTGACCCCTGGGGTGCCGCCTACCTGACAAGGAAACCAGACAACAAAGGCCCTTAGAGTAAAGCATGCAGTCTTTTTGGTGGGCAAAAAAATCAAAAGCAACTTCTCAGCATATGTGCATTCAAGGGCTTTTTGATAATGGAAGGTTTAAGGAGTCCTGACAGCCTATTAATAAGTTGTAGAACTGTTTTTTCTTACTTTTAATCTTATCGAGCCAAGCCATGTAAAATTTCAAATTTCAATTTGTATCCTGCTCGACACACTATGTGGCAGGTAAAAAGTACAATTTTTTTTACAGCTCGCCACACAGTATGGCACTCAGACTAACATATTCTAATCCAATCCCTTATAGAAACTGGATGTTGACATCATTGGCTTTCAGTTAGGAGCTTTTATCAGTATTGACGGAAGAATTAGTCTTTATAAGCAGTTTTTCTTTTGCATTGTTTATGTTAATACTAGCCTGTTGCTGTGAAAAGCTGATCCTTGTAAATATTGAGAATAGGTCTCAGAGCTATACAAGCTCTTGAAAACAATTAGAAAGTGGATAGGTTGTGATGAATCCAACTCTTGTACTTGTTCTCATTCAGACACCGATAATAGTGAAAAATGATTATCTAGATCTTGACCTATACTTGTGAAAAAAGCATACCAAATAGAAATAAATTTGTAATTTTATCCCTACTGTAAAGCCCTCATAGGGCCCTATAAGTTTAAGAACTGAATAACTTTTACTAAGTTATGGTGCAAAACGAATCACCTATGCAGGCCTAAATTAGGAAATAAATTTAGCTCCGAAAAAACGCGGATTTCCCTAGGTATTCTGAGACTTAGTGTTATATGTAAACTTCCACTTTTTCAGTCAACTCAACCTGTAATCTTAGGAATTAGTCTCTCGAAAAAAATGTGTACCAGCTCAATAAAACTGTAGAATGTATTTCTTGATGACGATCTGTACATTTTTATTGACGCATATGCTTGACATTGCAACCTTTAAAATGTCTTGTTTTTGTATTTTTTATCTTTTTTTTTTTTGTTTGTGTGGGGGTGGGGGGGTGGGAGAAAAGGAGAGAAAGGGGTCAGCAGTGATGACTTTCAACACTGGTCTTTGTACCTCATGAATAAGTTCTTACTCCTTTTTGTTTTAAACACTTGAAGCAATTCTAGCATCTGGAAATGTGATCTTTTTAGATAAGGTCTATAAATGCACAAAGTTTTGAAAATGAATACAGTTTGTACCATTATTTACACTATATTAAAAAGTGACGAGACTGCTATTCTACTCTACGTAGGCTATATGCTCAGGTAAAGACAGCAAGACATTCGTCTGGGGCCCACATAAGAATCATTCAGAGCCTGAAGTGAATTTGTGCCAAAGAAGGCCTTGAAATGGCATAGATCTAGGTCTGTTCACACTAAATGAGTAAATGACAATCTCTTGAGAAGAGGAAAAGTAAAAATTGATCAAATTAACTAGAAATCTAGATTTAGATCTAGATCTAGATGATAGATCTAGTAAGATAATATAATGCAGTTTAAAATGAAGGCTCCTCACTGTTGATGATAACTTGACATAAACAGGATAAAATCATCCTCTGTGCCCTGAAAGACTGGAATCCCCGATGTGTAGCTTAGATCAAGCCCTCAAAAGAGTTGGTAAGAGTAATGAGACCTAAGGTCATTGTAGGTCAAAGTCAAGAAAGAAAAGATTCTTATTGATTCCAGATTTAGATAAGGTCTTTCCAGGAAACAAACACTTCTGATACAATAATTTTACCAGTGTAATAGAAATAGATCTAGATCTATTCATTGACCTTGAGATTTGAGGATTAGAGGCACCGGTTGGCAGTATCTTTGTTTAGGCACCGTTACTAGACTAGAATTACATGGGAAGCTAGATCTAGCAGTCCAGTTGTCCAAGACTGACATCCTCACCACTGTGCTCAAATGTAAAACTAATTAAATCTATATGTGCAAACATTGTTAGTGTAAAAGTATTACTTACCAGGCACCTTACGGAAGGCTGAACGAATTTTGCACAGGCATACATGATGATGGTGTCAGTTTTGTGCAGTAGAATAGGCGAACCTGAGGGAGGAAAGCCGGTATTCGGTAAGCGAAAATATTATGAAATGCAAACAGCAAGCAAAATTGTGAATTTAAATGAAATGCAAGAGGAAATAGTCATCTTCCGGGATAGAAATACGCTTACCTCAGTTGTCGATGGTAAGTACAACAAGTGATGCACTCGGATTCTTACGGTTTCTAATGCTAAACCTAGGGACTTACCTAGAGGTGAAAATGAAGGAGACCGGCTGATGGCGCAGGCGCACGGCGTCACGGGAACTTCCTGCTAGTGACGACAAATTAAAAAATAAAATTCGGAATGACCTTTGTCGCTTTCACAACTTTGCAAAACAAACTTAATTTGACAGCGCTGGAATTAGACCTAGACATTATTATTTTATTTTGATTTTTTTAACGTATATTTTTTTAAAGTTTCTCTTACTTTGTATTTGACTATACATAATCTATGGTCTAAGTTATATAGTTGTTTTTTTTTAATTTTCAATGTGTATTTGTATGGTTTCAAACCCAAGCGATTGGTTTTTCTAGTTTTCTATTATCATTTTTGTTTCCAATTTAGATCTACAAGTTTAATATAATTAGCTTGCAAGGTTGAATTGTAAATAAAAGTAACCGAGCTAAAATTCGTTCGTTTCGACAGAAAGTGAGACTGGTTGTTAAATGTTACGTAACTTCACCTTCCCAAAATGCAATAAACATTGAAATAACGTAGGGACTAACTGAAAACTATAATATGTTCTTATAGACATAGAAAAGAGAACGACAATGCCAGCCAATCTAGGATCAACAATGAGTAACAATGTGTCTGTGATTTTAGAAAAAAGGTAATGAATTATGCTTTTAGCATCTCTCTTGTCATGCTAAGTATGTATAATAATGGGAATCATATCAGTAGCAATATTTTTTGTGGCATATTTTTTTTTTTCACTGTTTGTTCTTGTTGTTTTGTTTTGTTTTTGTTTTTTTTGTTGTTGTTGTTGTCGTTGTTGTTGTTGTTGTTGTTGCTGCTGCTGTTGTTGTTGTTGTTGATAGCTTCCTCATAGCTCAATATCTTTACCAGTATGGTTGGATTTTTTTTTTATATATATATATACTGTAATTTATCTTTAGGCGATTTTTTTTTCGATCTAGAATTAATATTTCTTTCACACTTAGTGCTGAATTTCAAGAGTCACTTCTTAGTTTGGCATTTTGTCAATATTCCTCTCATACTCTCATTATTTCTCTTCTATGTCTTTGTCTTTCGGAACTGTGTCATTTTCTTCGACAATAAATCCATATGCAAAAGAAGAAGAAGAAGAAGAAGAAGAAGAAGAAGAAGAAGAAGAAGAAGAAGAAGAAGAAGAAGAAGAAGAAGAAGAAGAAGAAGAAGAAGAAGAAGAAGGCGGAGGGGGAGGAAGACAGGGAAAAGGACGAGGAGTACAAGAAAAAGAAGAAAGTTTATACTACTACTACTACTACTACTACTACTACTACTACTACTACTACTACTACTACTACTACTACTACTACTACTACTACTACTACTACTACTACTACTACTACTACTACTACTACTACTACTACTACTACTACTACTACTACTACTACCACCACCACCACTACAATTACTGCTACTACTACTGCTACTACTTCTACTACTACTACTACTACTACTACTACTACTACTAATAATAATAATAATAATAATAATAATAATAATAATAATAATAATAATAATAATAATAATAATAATAATAAAAAGAAGAAGAAGAAGAAAAAGAATACTGCTACTACAACTACTGTTGCTACTACTACAAAGTGCTAGGTTACTTTTACTTTTACTCTTACCTCTTCAAATAGGGAGATAAAACATGACAGCATAAACATACCCGCAGTAGCGTCCCTTTGATTATAGTGCGATTTGCTTAAATTGCAAAGATGAAACATTTGAGCACCTATTTTTTTTTAATAACCTCGCCCAAAGCTACCTTGAGCTACCTTATTGAACAGTATCCTTCGTATAACATATATATATATATATATATATATATATATATATATATATATATATATATATATATATATATATATACCGATAGATATGTGTATGCAGTGAAAAACAATATATTATTTATAAGTATTTAAATTATTTCTATAGATGGAAAAACATAACGAGACTACCCGTCCAGAGAAATGATATCCTTACACCCCACCTCCTTTCCTTACTTCTTGCGGTTTTATTCTCCTAGATATGTTCAATTTTACAAATTATTTTCATGATTCGACTTAATTGATTGTTCCAAACTTCTCATGCATTTGATTTGTTTATTGAATATATCATTGACTGTTTGATGAAAGTTAAACCGTTCGAAATGGTTTAAGCCCTACTTGTAACGTAAATCAGTTAAATCTCCACGGGGCTGTTCACGGCGCTCACAAGTATGAGATTGGAGGAAATAACGAAGCTTGGATCTTCTCCAAATATCTTTACAGCAGGTTTGTAATCATTCAGACAGTGAAGATAAATACACATTTTGTCTCTATCCACTAGACGCAAAAGGCGTTTAAAAAAAAAACAGTTGTTAAAAGCTAGAAAAGACCTAAAATTGGGTATGTGTGTGTGTGACTGTGTTTGTTTGTTTTTTTTTTTTTTTTTTGTGTGTTTTTTTTTTTTTTTTTTTTTTTTTTTTTTTTTTTGGGGGGGGGGGGGGGGGGAGGGGGTGCAGGGACATCGTGTAGGTTTTAAAAAATCGCTCCTACTTGCTAAAATCTTAATTTGATATACTTAGGTCCTAAAAAAAACATGGAGATTACATCTAAGACCTTCCAAGCGGTCAAAGCGATAAAGACTGAAGCCTCCTAAAGTACAGGCTGAGTGAACGAAGTAAACAAACCTTTACATTAAGTGTCCAGCTGAGCTTTTTTTTTTGTTGTTGTTTTTTTTGAACAGTTACGACAGATTTTGACGGTTGAGAGGTCTGACGGGTTGAACAAAAAGATTAAATAATTATGACGGGTTATGATGACACCTCTCTCTTTCTCTAACTCTCTCTCTCTCTCTCTCTCTCTCTCTCTCTCTCTCTCTCTCTCTCTCTCTCTCTCTCTCTCTCTCTCTCTCTCTCTCTCTCTCTCTCTCTCTCTCTCTTTCTTATGGTGATCAATTTATATTATTCTAGAAACTCATAACGTTAAGACTAAAATAAGGATATGAAGACATCAAAAAGTTAAAAAGTTGTTTCCTATGGTATTTTTATAAATTGGATTTAATAACTAACTGACTATCACTAGAACGAACATTTCCTAATAAGTGAACAGCGCGCATGGCTAAGCCAGGGCTCGTCAAAAAATTAAAAATCATCTAAAAAAAAAAAAAAAACGATTTGGGTTTGGGAAGTTCAAAATAAGCTGATGTTACATATAAGAGCCTTTTTTTAAATTATTTGCAAAGTGTCAAAGATTGTGAAGAAATGCGAAGGGTTGTATTTCAGTGTGTCCAGCTTTGAATCCATGTCCTGCGATATGCATGTTGAGATCTGGCTCGACAGTCGTCTACTTTTGAATAGGGGAAGAAGTATGGGATAGAGGGAGGGGCAGAGGGTGGGAGAGAGAGAGAGGGGGGGGGTGAAGGGAAAATATTTAAAAAATCAATATTTTCATGAGAGCAAGAGAGTCAAGAGAGTGAGAGAGAGAGAGAGGGGGGGGGGGGGGGGGAATGAAGAAGTGATAGAGCGATCGCACTTGAATGGTAACAGAAATCTAGATCTATAAATTGAGGAGGAGGGATAAATAAAAAAGGATAATGGGAGTGAGTATGGGAAGAAAAAGATGAAGAAAAGTGAACTAGTACAGAATAGAGCATAAATAAAGACAAAAATGTTTATGTGTATAGAGAAGAAAAAAAGAGGATAATAATGAGAAAGGTAGGCATAGTGAAAATACCACAGGAAAACAAAGAACTAAAAAGGATAGTGAGACAACATAGGAGCGCGGGGAAGAAAGTGTTAGGAAGAAAAGAGTAAAGGAAGTGGAACGAAATATCAACAGAGTGAGGAAGACAAATGCAAATAGGATGAAAAAAAAATAGAATTGGGGACAGGAAGATGTGCATGTAGGTAAAATAATATTTTTTCAAGCATGGCAATCGCTTGTTTCTAACATTCAATGACTGGCGATCTTTAACGATTCCTACATGTAGTGAAGGTATATAATCAAAATGTTTGTTTGGCTGACAGCGCCCATAAATGCCCCAAGGAATTTATACTGATGTGCAAAGAAGGTCTAAAAACATTTTGGTTTGTTGGTTGTTTTCAAACAATCAATCATACAATTTAAAAAAAATCGACTTTTTACATGAGAAGTTTGAATATTTAGATATAGATCTTCTTTTTCTTAGTTTAATAACTCTATCGGAATCCACTTTGACTCTTCGATAGGTATTCTTCTAAGACCCTTTGTAGAAGAATACCTATCGAAGAGTCAAAGTGGATTCCGCCCAGACCGTAGCACGGCAGATGTTGTCTGGACCCACAAATGGTTGGCCGCAAAAACACTGAAAGAAGATGTCATCATAAAAATTTCAGGGATTGACATGAGTGCGGCGTTTGACACAATAGATAGAAACCAACTGCTCAACATAATCGCAACAATCGTAAACGAAGGTGAGCTGAGAATAATACGCTTTCTTTTGAGTAATACAAAAATAAAAACAAGAATCAATGGCGCCACAAAAACAAATACATTTATAAGCAATGTCGGGACTCCCCAAGGAGATAGCCTTAGTCCAGTCCTTTTTATTGTCTATCTAGAACACGCTCTGAAGGAGGTCAGAACCACACTACCCAGACCAATAGTGAAATATGAAAAAGAAATTCCAAACGAGATAGCTTACGCAGACGACGTGGATTTTATCGGACAGGACTACGTTAACATCAACGAAATCCAAGAAACGCTACATAAGTACCAACTAAAAGTAAACACAAACAAAACAGAATTCACAGCTCTTTCAAAAAACGAGGAAGACTGGAAAAACGCAAAGAAAGTGGGCTCACTCATTGGTGATCTCGAGGATGTAGAAAGGAGAAAACAGCTCTCCACCGCAGCCCTCAACAAGCTTTACCACGTGTGGATGAAAGGAAATAAACTCAAAACCACAACCAAAATACAACTTTATAAGTCCCTTGTGAAATCCATACTACTATACAACTGTAGCACATGGGCACTGACTCTCACCGAAGAAGAGAAAATAAACGCTTTCCACCGAAAACAACTGAAAAAGGTCCTAAACATTAAATTTCCAGTAAAAATCACAAATAAGTCACTGTATAAAAAATGCCAGGAAAAGCCCCTCTCGCTGCAAATTCTAAAAGCCCGGTGGAACCTCTTTGGGCATATTCTTCGTAGAGACAGCGACATCCCTGCCAACAGAGCAACAAGAGCCTACTTCATCCAATATGGCCACAAACTAAGAGGACGGCCGACAACAACTCTCCCAATCGTACTGAACAGAGATCTAGGACTAATTGACCATTTTAGACTCCATTCAACCGATGATCTGGTCAAAATCACTGAGCTCGCAAAGGACGGGAAACAATGGAGAGAACTCTCTGCGAGGATAGAGAAAGCTGCCGAAGCGTCACAGACGGTGAACTGGGATGCGACACGGCAATAAGTCAGTAAGTAAGTCAGTTAATAACTCTAGGATGCCGACAATACTTTTTGTAATTACAGGCTCATATTTCAAGTTTTTTCAAACTGTGTGATTCTAAATGTCATAGATTAAAATAATCATCTAGGTTAAAAAAAATTGCTGGGATATGAGTTGTTGGGCATAAAACAAACTGGAAAATTAATACCAAAGCACTGTTATTTACAAATCTGTGAAAAAAATACTTTTATTAAGATTGTCCTGAATGTATCAACAGTTAATATTTATGAGAATCATGCGAGAAAGAGACAAAGACATAGAAGGAACAAGAGAAAGAGTGAGAGAGGGGAAGTGTGAAAGTCAGAGAGAATGAGAAATGGGGAAGTGAGAAAGAGGTAGTGAGTTAGAGAGAAGCAAAGAGAGAAATAGAGAGGGAGAGAGAGAGAGAGAGAGAGAGAGAGAGAGAGAGAAAGAGAGAGAGAGAGAGAGAGAGAGAGAGAGAGAGAGAGAGAGAGAGAGAGAGAGAGAGAGAGAGAGAGAATAAAGGACACAGAAGAAAAAAGAAGAAAACTTTAACGGCGGGATTACGTATCAGGGGTTTTTACCGTGTAAGGACGTTAGCTGCAGAAATAAATTGAATTGCTTCCCCTGGGCCAGTAGGGCCCAAAAAAAAAAAATTACAAAATTTTAATATTTTTGTTGCCCTCCACTTGTAACACGGGTCGCAAATCAAGCTTTGTAAAATTTTTTTTTTTTTTTTTTTAATTTCTTTTAATATGCAGTTGTGTGTTTGTTTGTGGATGGGCACAAAGGGAAAGATGTGATTTTGTAGTTCAACATGAGTGTTTATATCTCTGGTAATTGGTAGTGAGGGTTGTAAAAGTAATACCTCTCCTACTAACAAAATAATTAAATAAATACATAAGGCAACTTTTTTTTTCTTTGCCTGGTTAAATTCATTTTTTTTTCTTTTTGTAAATTGTGTCTTGTAGTCTTTACCAATTCAAACAAAACTTTGTTTGATGATTTTAAAAATACAATTAAAGCCTTAAGATATCTCTCTCTCTCTCTCTCTCTCTCTCTCTCTCTCTATATATATATATATATATATATATATATATATATATATATATATATATATATATATACCTCTCTTCCCCTTCCTTTCTCTTTTATGTTCTATCTATTTTCCTACCCATCCTTCAACCTACTTATTACCTAACTGTGTATCTATTGATGCATGATTTCTCTATCTATCAACCTGTATCTATCTCTCTTTATATCTATGTATCCGTCTATTATATCTCTTTATTTATCTATCTATTGCATCTATCTGTCTATATTTCTGTGGCTTCATCTATCTAACTATCTCTCTTCATTTTGCTCATCCTCTCTCACTCGATCTACCTGTCTCATTATTTCTCTCTTTCATTCTCTCATCCTATTTCTAATTCTACCTATCATCAATATTTTTATCTATCTATCTATCTATCTATTTATCTGTCTGTCTGTCTATCTATCTATCTATTTATCTATCTATCTTTCCAACCATCCACCCATCTATCTATCTATCTATCTATCTATCTACATATCTATCTATCTATTCATCTATCTGTATATCTATCTCTCAATATCTACCTTTCTTTAACTAATGTTCATTTAGACTTCGTCTTTTTTCTCTATTTCTCATTTTACTTTTCTCATACTAAGTCTTTACCTATCGCAATTTTTCCTTCTCTTAACAAATTCTCTCTCTCTCTCTCTCTCTCTCTCTCTCTCTCTCTCTCTCTCTCTCTCTCTCTCTCTCTCTCTCTCTCTCTCTCTCTCTCTCTCTCTCTCTCTCTCTCTCTCTCTCTCTCTCTCTCTCTCTCTCTCTCTCTC
>JAWDGP010003439.1:70000-73207 GCA_033675545.1 Elysia crispata
GGTGGACGACTTGTCGGATGCGGTACAGCCAAAATATTTAGGCCAAATCATTGGAGATTTATTTTACACCATTTGGCTTTGAGGATAACTTCGATTTTTTAAGATACCGCATACCTAACTGGCTATTCCGAATCATGAAGCTATAAACAAACCTTGAGTTACGTTCTTTCTATCTGGTTACTTGCCAAAAAGAGGCGCGGTTTAGGACAATATCATCTCAAGAGTATTGACTGTTAATGGAAGCAGCTTGCATTACAAACTGTGAGTAAAAAGCGTCTATCAAGACCTTTGTAACGGCCTAACACGTACTTGAACCCATTGGTGGTATTAGAGAACAAAAAAAGGGTTCCTCAAAAAATCATACCGTTGGCCACATTTTACTTTCGATCTATCGCGGTACCGAAAAAGTGACGTTGTCAATATGCATGTCACAGCTCTTCTTTCTGAAATCTCTCTTTGGACTTATTGCTAGCTTTAGATATAGATTCTAGATCTCGAATAAGGGTTTTCTTTTTAAAAAATTGATTCAACAACTACACATAATATTGGCATATCTTTTATAAGAATCAGATATCGCGGTATTTCGCTGATGTTTATTATGCAATGTAATTTTTTTTGTGCGAAAGCACTGTAACAGTTGATAATCGTCGAATTTTTCTTTCTTCATAGATGTCATATTACATTCCATCATACGGGTGGTTAAGAATTAAAAATAAAAAAGGGGGGGTGGGCGCTCAAGCATAATTATCAAATCCCTGGAGTTTGTCATGACAGTTTTAATGTTTAAAAAAAATATTTATAAGATTAAATAGCTGCTCCTTTTAGCGTAGTGGATGGGAGCTACATGTATTTCTACCCAGAAAGAAACTTCGAATCTTTGTTGGAGTCCTCCTGACTGTAAGTTCTAGCAGACAATAGAGTGTACCTTTTTTTTTTTTAACTTTCGACTGAGCGTACAGTTAAGTTGCTATCATTATGGTGATATATTTCATCAAGAGAAGCTTTTTTTTTTAATTTTTTTTTTTTCAAGATTCCTGTTAACAGTCACACGACTCCCAATCGTACTACCAAAAAGAAACAATTTTCCACTTTTATTAAGCATTCATTCCAGGGACATTAGGAAGACATAGTTTTCTGGCGCCTCGTGCTGGTCTATTCTCAGCGTTTGTGGAATCCGGCCTGCGAGCGGCTGAACGTGACAGGATGATTAGGAAGACATAGTTTACATTTTTCTACCGACTCGTGGCGCTGAGTACTTTCAGTAGATTGGTGAACCCCGTGCGTGAGCGCCCAGGACTTCATTGTTATGAGTGACAACACGCACAAGGTTCCGTTACTCGCGACGTCTTTTCCCCCCGCGCAAGGATACACTGTGTCGGTAGCTCGGGGCTGGAGACCAAACATGGAGCATTCTTCGGGCTCAGTTGGACGTTGGGCTTTCTCAAAACCTGGGCGCATCCTTACCGGTGTAAGGTTCTCATCCTCTTGACGAGAGGTAATTACTTTTTTGTTTACCAATGGCGGACCTGAAGGGGAAGTTAATCAGGGAGGCACCATGCTGAATGTTTGGCAGTGGCTTCCCTTTGTTTAGGCACAGGCGGAATCAATTTCGCCGGCTCAAACAGCGACAGACGCTCGCAGGTTCCTGTCTCTCTCTGTCTAGTCCTCGCCCAAAGTTGTGGTCCCAATGAACTGGCGCTATGTGTGATGGAAGACACGCCTCCGACTGTGTGATTCTATTTGTGTTTGTGCGTGCGCATGTAATAACTCGATGAACTGTCCCCCAGTAGGAAAAAAAAGGCAATCCTTAGGCGAGGGATTGTGTTGGGGGATTAGAGCTAATCCAAACTTCGGCAAGACGGGTCAGACCGTAGTTGGGAGGTTGGAGTCCATGCTAGAGATGATATTGTTGGTAACGCAAAGCTCCCCCTGGCCACCGCCTACACTATGACTTGGTTATTTTGGGGCTGAGAGAGAATAGGGCTCGCAAATTCCCTCTTTCCTTGATTCATCGGAAGTCCATCCACGTGACCACCCGGAAGTTGTTGACAGTAAGGGCTCGTGCCTAGGATTCGCCAGTTGAGTTATGGGATACCCAGGGCCTAAGGAGATGTCCTTCTGGGAGGACCTTACTGCCGTGGGTCATGCCTGGCTCCGCTGACCCTGCGTGATCTCGGCTCTCTGGTGAAGGACAAAAAGGAATAAAGATCATCAGAATATAAAAGGCAGAGACAGAGAGAGAGAGACAGAGACAGAGAGAGAGTGGGAGAAGAGAGAGAAAGTGTGTAAGCATGGAAAAGTTAAGGACACACACACACGCGCACACACACACACACACCGACAGACCAGGTAAAAAGACAGACGGAGAGACAGTGATGAAATTGATGAGGCTAAACCTTAAGTTGAGAAAACACAAACATAGACAGCAGATAGAAACGAAAAATGACAAGAAGAATGCAAAGGATGGCTAAGAAGGGAATGGTAAAAACAAATATGTACTATGATCATACATATACATTCAACTTTGCATTTCGTAATGAAAAGACGCGTTTACTCCAGCTTCAGCCTATAATGTGATGCAATATTTTTTATCTGTATGGAATTCAGCCATACCGCACGGACAAAAATGAAATCTCTGGTTATATTCAAACCTTAAGTTGCAGGAAAATATCAAAGTTACGGAGAAAAACAGTTATTCTTCAAGCCTGGGATAGGACTGGTTAGACTGCATTCGAAACCCGCTGCCAGGTATCTCAACTATGAATCGAACCAAAAACCACCTTATAATCAATCAAACGTGCTACCGCCTGAGCTACCCAGTGCCTTGCATGACCATGCCCGATGCGAAGCGCTCTATAAAACATGTTGAAGCGGCGGGCCTGAAGACAGTAGAGGTATAATCGGAACGTGTGGATGGCCAGAGAGACTGATTAGCTGTCCGTGGGCGGAATGGACACTCTAGGAGAAATCTAATTACAAATGGCAAAAAAAAAAATCGATAGCATCTCTAATTTAAGGCGTGTGCACAGAGGTAAACAGGAACAGGGAGAGATTGGCCCAAGACGATTAATGAACGTGAGGCGGGTGATGGGAGGTGGAGGGAGGGGGAGAGAGGGAGAAAAAAAAACCAGAGGAAGATGAAGAAGTGGGAGAAGAAGAAGAAGAAAAAGAAGAACAAGAACAAGAACAAGAATAAGAACAAGAACA
>JAWDGP010003441.1:2500-22500 GCA_033675545.1 Elysia crispata
ATTATTATTATTATTATTATTATTATTATTATTATTATTATTATTATTACTACTATTATTATTATTTCAGCAATCGAAGAGGCCCTCTAGATAATTAAAAAAAACAACCTACAATTTATTTCATGCCGTGAAAAGAATTAGGACTTTATCCCTTAGGTATGAATTCATAGGATCTAAAGTATACAGAAAATTATGGCCATAAAGAAACAGTGAAGTTATCCTCAAAGTCATGTTGGAAAAAAAAGTTAGATATTTTATTACCAGGTGTGCATAATATCTTCCATATTCATTGTTTTGCAAAACAGAGAGAGAGAGAGAGAGAGAGAGAGAGAGAGAGAGAGAGAGAGAGAGAGAGAGAGAGAGAGAGAGAGAGAGAGAGAGAGAGAGAGCTCTGATGTGTCACTGGCTTTAACCTTCATCCTTCAACCCGCAACGGGATTAGGAAATCGCATGCGAAGTCAGTTTATTCTCCAATTATACGTTGTCGCGCCAAAGCTCTTCCGCTGTTTTCATTTGCGAGAGTCTAATTTCGTGGCAAAGACAGAATTGACCTGACAGGGTTAGTTTGCCATGACACATGTTTAAACAAACAAAGCGGAGCTAGATTACAAGAAACGTGTTTTCTGTATCACAAATACCGTCATTCATGGGGTGTGATCCTTGTGAATAAATGTCCAATAAATCAAGCTGTACATTTCATCATCATATACATTATTTTTACCCCTTACCTCCCCCCCAAAAAAAAAACAACAAAAAACAAAAAAAAAAGAAAAAAAAAAAAAGCAAACAAACAAACAAACAAAAAAAAACCCAACAAAAAACAACAAAAACCAACCAAACAAAAACAAAACAAAAAACAAACTGAGTATTTGTTTATATATGAAGGAAAGGTCTGTGAGCAGTTGTCTTGATAAATGTAAATGCAGTTTCTTTACAAGCGTTTGATCAAAGAAAGTGTAAGTTGCTATGAAATTCTTCGAGAAGGCTAATCTGAAGCTGTAGAGCTAGTGTTAATACTTGCTGATCTTCCATGACTTCGTTATCCACAACTTCGATTCTGACAAAGTACAATTCCTTAAATTAAGCTCAGATAGAAATGATCCAGTTTTCTTTCGCAGTTGGATGGTTGTGGCCATTACATTTCTCTTCAAACACAATCGTCTCCACTAAAAGAAATAACCTGTCTAGGTGAGGTCATACAGGGAAGCGTTTTGCTTATTGAGCGCTCCTTTAATGTGTTCCTCCCACCTTTAATCATTTTGCACTTGTAAAACTTGCTTTATTAGCGAAATGATTAGATGCCATACTCTTTTCTCAGCTACACAACATCCATTTTTTGAAGAAATGTTAACTTTATTGCTTTTGCATTAATTCACCTTTTTGCCCTATGCAATTAACACATTTTATAAGAATAAAAAAAAACAAAAAACAAAAAAAACAAAAACAAAGAAAAAAACAAATAACAAAAAACAAACAAACAAACAAACAAACAAAAAATTTAAAAAATCACGATCTAAAGAAAGACATTTGAGTTGAAGTGTCTTACTTTGTAAAAAATACATCTGCAGCATCTTTTACGAAAGATTTGATTCGCTTTTGATATACCATTATCTTAATTTTGATTTATACTGACAGGCTCATTGATAAAGTTTGCTAACTTAAAGAGCATCGCTCTTTTCCGGCAGACGAAAGAAGCTCTCAACTCCTTAAAGTTAAAGTGAAGTTCGTGCCAATACGAAAGCGGAAGCTCTCACTCGTCTACCAGCGCCGCTTCTTTTCGTTCAACAAAATTATACAATCATGTTGTTTGTTCCTAAGATTAACTGTGGCGAAAAAAAAAGACAGGTCTTTATCATCGCCTTCTAAATAGGAATGTCATAGGTTTGTTTCCGTTTCCTGTTCCATGGAAAAGAAAGAAGGTAACGATTCCCAGAACAGTTGCTGATTTGCTATAGGTAAGAGTTACGTAAAACGTAGAGAGTCCCACGCTACTATTTTTGTTTTCAAAGACTCATATGTATTCACAGCTTTCTATTTATAAATGCTAATTAGATACTGCCGCGGGGAGCCATCCTGGGTGTTTTTCAAGGTTAACTTTTTCCTAGTTATTCTACAACACAATAATTATTCTCTTTGTTTTTTTTTTCACCCACTTCCTAAAAGCCTATGCAAATAATTTAGACCTATACGGACTTGCAAATCTCACGAATATTAGGGTGGATTTGATTCTGAGAAGATCTCGTTGAAGGCTCTTAAAGTATTTCACACAAGGTAATTATTCAGTAAACTGTTATTAATCAAATTGGCTAGTATCTTTGTCTTGCTACTGTTTAGCAAATTTTACATTAAAAACGCATGTTGAATGTGAATTCCATTAAGCATTGTGGGATTATAAGTCAACGCCAACAGCAAACTGTCGAAAGAATTATAATTAAAAAATCTTTCCATGGAGGCAACAGTGGCAATGATACAGACATGACATGTATCGATATTGCAGACGTGTTTTAAGAAAGTGTTAAGAAAAGTATCGGCTTTTCACCCTGAGAAAACTATAGACTTCGACTAAGACATTTGATGATAAGTATAATCATTGAGTATCTTGTACATTAAGTGCACGTATCAACGCGATTTTTTTTTAATTTTTACTAATCTCGAAAACTCTAATCTGTATAGTTATGATTTCTTTAAATTGATATGATCTTATCGTGTTTGATAATTATGAACATCATTCACTGCATTAACAAATCATGAACAGGTAGAACATTGCTAAAGCATCCAGACCTTTGGTGCTTCAAATAGCAATTTCCTTTTGTAAGATACTGACAAGTAACAAGACAACTAGAAAAAAAAAATGGTGAGCAGTTTCTGTGTGAGTGGTAAAATTAATTGAAAAAGATTTTCTGTGCCAAGGATAACATACAGGCATAAAAAATAATTTCTAAACATAACCGTGATCAGCAAAGATGATATAGAGCTGTTATTGAAACCCCTACTTTTGATGGGAAAGGGTGGCATTGGTTCACACGTTAGACATGCAATTCGGAGGTTAGGTTTGATCTGACCACAGCTCATTTTATTACTGCCTTCGGAAAAAAAAAATCACCGAACTTTTCCACAATCCACACATCTGTTAAGAGGGTAATTGCATGAAATTCGCAAAATGTTAATAATCAATATTTAACACATTTCATAGGATATATATATATATATATATATATATATATATATATATATACCTTTTTTTTTCTGCAATGTTGCATTTCCGGTATATAGGTTCTGCGACAAATCTATATCTGTAACATTGTAAAATACGGATAAACGATCAATCATTTCGAATATGAAGTATCCTCCTGGTCATCGAACTTGAGAGACGGATAGAGAAGTACACAAATAGTAGTACAAAATGATACAATTTCCACACATATCAATCGGTATTGTATTTAAAAGAAAAAGATATAAAGGTACAATTTTGGGCCTTGATGAGTTTCATGCTATATAGCTAATTTGGATACCTGTATATAATTGAGTATTTAATCCTACATTTTATAAACGTGACCATCAACCAACATTCTTAGGTAACACATTAGTATTAATGGGTGAAGTTGCATTTTTCTTTCTTTTTTTAAAAATATTTTTAGTTGAACTTTTTTTTTCTCTATATCGATATATTTCTCACACCTAGTGATAATGAGATATTGATGAAGCTAGCTGGTTTGGGCATCTTTCTTTATATATTACTATATTATCTTTGTATATTACTATCTCGCTGTCCATAAGGTAAATATTTCTCGAAACCTCTCTTTCTCTCTCTCTCTTTGAGTCTCCCTTTCTCTCACTCTTTCTCTTCCCCTTT
Organism: Elysia crispata; assembly: GCA_033675545.1. Classification (NCBI taxonomy): domain Eukaryota; kingdom Metazoa; phylum Mollusca; class Gastropoda; family Plakobranchidae; genus Elysia; species Elysia crispata. The sequence goes on from JAWDGP010003441.1 coordinate 6,354, forward strand.
CTCAACCGCTTAGATAATTTTTACTGATAGTTAAAGACTAAAGTGCAAATAACGATGGAGAAGGAGGTAAAAGCTAAAGGAAAGTGTAATAACATCTTCACCATCTCTATCTTTCTTTCTGTCTGTCTGTCTGTCTGTCTGTCTGTCTGTCTGTCTCTCTCTCTCTCTCTCTCTCTCTCTCTCTCTCTCTCTCTCTCTCTCTCTCTCTCTTCCTCTATTCGTCTCTCGCCCTTTGATAGTTTTGGCTGTTAAAGGACCGGAGAGTGCAAAAAGATTAACATGGAGATAAATTCGAAGCAAAAGAAGCGTGATTAGATATTTCTCTCTCTCTCTCCCTCTCTCTCTCTCTCTCTCTCTCTCTCTCTCTCTCTCTCTCTCTCTTCCTCTATTCGTCTCTCGCCCTTTGATAGTTTTGGCTGTTATAGGACAGGAGAGTGCATAAAGATTAAAATGAAGATAAAATCAAAGCAAAAAAGCGTGATTAGATGTTTCTCTCTCTGTGTCTCTCTCTTTCTCTCTCTCTGTCTCTTTCTCTCTCTGTCTCTGACTCTGTCTCTGTCTCTGTCTGTCTGACTGTTTGTCTGTCTGTCTGTCTGTCTGTCTCTCTCTCTCTCTCTCTCTCTCTCTCTCTCTCTCTCTCTCTCTCTCCTACAAACATTCAGAAATCTAACTTACATGTTCTTGCTACGTGCATGTTTTGACCGCACTCACTGCACTCCTCCTCAGGTGAGTAGCAGTGTTGTAAGCCGTCTTGTCTTAACGACTTGTTTACTGCCAATCGTCTGAGCAAGGTGCACGGAATGCAAAACTCGGTACATGCGTATAGCTAGGATATGTAACGAAGATTTCACAATATCCGAATGTCTTAGCGCACTCTACTTTAAAGATGCACAGAGATACACACACATATAATATATACACACACATTTATTATGGTATAAATAAAGATATATTTATTTACCTCTAGAAGAAAGACAGAGTAAAAGAAAAATAGAGAGAGAAAGAGAGAGAGATATATGGAGAGAAAGCAGTAGACAGACAGACATACAAACAGACAGTTTTGCAGTTCTGAACAAAGCTAGAATGCACCCACATGAGTATAATTATAATTATTACAGCCACAACAGCCATCTCCTGCAGTTCAATAACGCATAAATCTAAATTAAACAGCCGCACCAATTATGTAGAGCGATAAATAATTGCACACTTCTTTTATTACGATTGATAATAGCTTAGAGAGATTAATTTGCTGCTAGTTTGGAAAATTTATACCGCATGATATTGATTAATTAGTTACATGCACTTGTAACTCTTCTAAGCTTAAAACGGGTTTTTCTATGTTTTGTTTCATTACTTTCTTTTACTTAATTAGGTTTACAAAGTAGATCTTAGTTTATAGCGTCTGTTGTTTCGAAAGCTTTTTTCTACGGCCATTTTAGAAGCCAGTACTTGAAAAGTTGCTCTGAAGGATATAAACAAAGATGACTTCAATTCAGAATTGAAAGAAAGTTACAAAAATCACAATACTGTTTTCATAAGCAAGCATATTTTTTAATAAGGGAAAAATAAAATTAGCTATTTTTTAGTTAAGACTCTTTTAAAGAATGTATGGAAATTTATGCATTGCAACGTGTTAATATGAGTAAAATCTATCAGTCAATCTATCTATCTATCCATCAAAATGTCTATCTATCTACCTATTTATTTATCCACCTAAATTTCTATCTATCTCCATATCTGCCAATCAACCCGTAATCCTAAGTATAGAGCTATCTATCCCTTTTTTACCTGGTATAACTTTTTCAATTAATATCCTTCAAAACGCGATTTCTTTTATCTTCCTTGGACAATTATTGTGTTGGAAACTTTCTGTGTGCTCTTGAAGTCACACATGTTAGAAAAGAAACAACTTTGAAAACCAACAAAATCTGTCATAATAGAGGAATATATCGTGGGTGAAGCGGGTGATAAACTTTAACTCTAAAACTGTCAGACAGTATCAATACCATAAAATATATTGAGAGATAAATACAATTTAAAAAGGTGATGCTAGTCTAGCACATGGTGACTTTATTTACTGTGAGATAAGAAAAACTCTCTGACAACAAAAGTACCCTTGAAGCTTTAATATTTTTCGTCATAATACTTATAAGTATAGATGCGTGTTTGCAGTGTATAATCTCAACTTTTTAATTCTAACCCTTTAAACGATTACATATCTTTGGTGTAGGTTTTTGTTTCTGATCCTTCATCCTTTACAAGCGATTAGATTTTTAAGTCTAAAATAATGTGTGCTGTCAATTCCAGAGGTGACTATAAAAGCCAGCGTCATTGCAATTTTTACAATGACAGATACGATTTGGCTCAAGTTCAGCTGCTAGCTTGCACCCCAATGACGACGTCTAACTTCCTTTGTGTTCGAAAGGCCAAAATATCACCTTGAAAACTAATCAATATGTTGCATCCAAGAATAATTAAACTGCTTTAAATTTAATAAAAAATCTAACCTCACTCTTTTGACAAACTCACATTTCCAAAATTTATGTGCAAGTCAAAGATATTAACTAAAGTTCACTTTTTTTTATACATTATGTTTTCCGCCATTTTGTTGCTTGTTTATATTCATTTTTAACACAGTCGTGTTTTTTTTTTTTTTAATTAACCACTAAGTGCATATTATTTCCGTGGCCGTATAACACTTTTTTGGCACAAGCCATCAGATGGATTGAAACACTAGCGAGAGCAACAGGTCAATGTAAATTCGGAACTGTTACAACCCCTCAGTTTTCTGTCTGCATCAAAAGATAGAATCACGTTTTGAGAGAACACGCATCATTTTCACTGCCTCTTTTCCTTGGGTGAGTGATGATGAGGAATCTCTGAAATTGAGCAATACACTCCAGTTTAAGATAAAGAGGCAGCTCAGCCTATATTAAAAGCTGAGTTGACTTCTAATGCCTGTAGCCAGGGAAAAACATTAAAAACAAAAACAAATATAAAAATCCAATCTTAAAAGTATGGGAAAGAAGATGCACTTAAGTAAAAGTACTTCATTTGTGTGATTCAATTTGATTAAACGCACATGCTATGGTCTTTGTATTTCAGGTAAAAAAAGACAATAATTGAATTAAAATGTAGATGAGACGTGAACAAAATTGCTTTCATTATTTTTGAACCATTACTGTCAACAGAAATGTTTCACTCAGCAATGAATAGGCATTGATTATCGAAAGTGATGTTATATGAGCGTTTCTTGTCTGTGTCATGATCATCACTTTAACTTCTAGCTTTCAGCGCTACAGAAAATTATTTTATTTCAACATCTGTGCTGCAGCGAGGATTGTCAAATTGCAGTTAAACAACAGTAAATTTTTACGGCTATGGCAGGCAGATGTATGCAATTCAAGGTTAAGCTAGCTGTAACTCAGCTTAATATTTGAATGTATCTCGGTGAGTCTCTGTGAAGAAGAGAGTGAGAGTCGTTATTTTCCTCACGGAAAACTAGTTAAAAATGCAAATAGATAATCAGGAAAAATAAATCCGGAAAAGAATGGCCAGTAAGATATTTCTGAAATAAACAAAACAGTGAGACTGTTAGTTCTAAGAGACAGAATTTTATCAATACAACGGCTGCAGCATTAAGAAAAAAAATATTTAAAATATGATAGTTAAAGAGCAACTAAACTTCACCAGTCAGCTCTCTAGTCGTATTTATTGACTCCATGCATGTTTGCTCGAAATGCCACTCACTTCAACTGGTTGTTTCCTCTATAGAGATGATTGCTGAAATGAAAGTTCTTCATCATACTCCCTCTCCTATCCTTTTTTCCTCAAAAACAAACAAAAGAAAAGAAAAATTAACATACCTGCACTTTTTGCCTTTAAAAAAGGTAATGAAAGCAAACACATGTCTTCCCTCTATGTCAAAGATCTGCCATCATCTGCAAAGTTATGAATTCCGAAAAAAGCAGTGATTTCTAAGTGCGAAAGCAGGACAGATGATTGTGTGGTAAAGCGCTTGTGCTGAGTTTAGCGGGACCTTTTCGTCACGAGTTCCGTCATCGGTGGATAGTGTAAGGTCTCATCTTATTATAAGTATTCTGTCTGACGAAGATTCTTGACCTTTTGGTATGTGAAAGAGATCTGTGAACACGGGGAAGTGCACGGGCTATACAAACAATTAATCTTTTTCAATTTCATGTTTGATTTTAGATTGATATGGCCTATTCGCAGCACGTTGATCTCTAGCCTTTTAGCACACCAAACATAAGACCTCGTGAGGCAAGGTGAGATTTGAAAAGAATAGTCCCTATACACACGTTCTGACGTTGCAGGGTTCGAACCTGCAAAGAAAGTCGCAAAGGATACCAGAGGAAATCCTCTAAACCCACAGCCTCAGGCGCTTCTATCGATTTGAATAAAAAAAAATACATCATATCAAAGATAGTAAAAGTACATTTCAGTTTAAAATTGTAATCCAGATCAATCTTCTTTCTCAAAAGACGTTTTGTTTTTGTTTCGTAAATACTTACCAGTACCAGAAAATGAAAAGCTTGGTACAAAGGACATAAAGACATATGATGACGAAACTAATGTTGCTTTAGAATCTTATGAAACGAAACTTGTTTGTTATTATGGAAACAAAGTTCCCTTGATCTAAATCCCCTCGCTTTATTTTCAAACATAATTATGTTACATCAAAATACCTCGATCAAGGCTATTTCACCCTTTCCACGATCAATATACAAAAAGAAAAATCAATAAATATTTGATCTATCAGTCAAGAATTGACTTAAACTGTAGCTTTATTGGATTTTACAATAGAGAATGTCTGGGATAAAAGATGCCTTCCACTCTTTATATGAATCTAGCATTCACATTAGGAAACGGTTTATTTTCATTTGACAAAGCACTTAATCTTGAATAATTAATGTTTTTAATGTTGTGACAATCATGTGAACCACTGTAAAACTTGGCGCATGTTTTGTATGTTTTTGTAAAAATACGTCTATGTTATTTTCCCAAAATGAGACAATGCGATAAGTTTTTTTTAATCAAATTTGTCGAATGAAACGCTAAGCAGCAGAGCCAATGGCCAGCCTTACACAGATAGAGTAAGTGATAGAGTTTGGGCACATCAATGTCATGTTGGTAAATCCATTTGGTTCTCGCAATTCCATTTTAGCGATTGTGTTAGAGATAACAAGGAAGCAAATAAACCATGAGACTTCTAGTAATGGCATGGCTACTGTTGACCTGACTAGAGAAGAACAACAACAACAAAAAAAACAAAACAAGTCCAGTTCCTTCCCCCGAAGAAGTCCTTGGTAAGTTTACTGTACTGTAGTTTCATTTTTATCAATATTTTTTTTTGTTTTTATTCTTATTCATTTATTTTTTATTTTATTTTTTTTCACAAATAAACGAATATTTCCGAATATTCAATTTTGAATGATCCATTCAATCGTTCTTCTCATAATATTCCTTTTTTATTTGAAACAACTATATAACAAAGAAACAAGTAAATAAAAGAAAGATTTGTGGTCTCTTTGTTTTTTTTTTGTTTTTGCCAAAGATGCAATATAAATTTCTAAAAGAGTTCTTTTTAAATACTAACAGGTAAACATTTGATAAACGGTAAATGTCAACAATCTTAATTATTTCTTCTACAATTGATTTTAAGACTTTAGAATCTTTGCAGAACTCCTAGTATTTTGAGCGACTTCTGGCGTATCCAGCTACCTGTATTTTTTCTGATTGAATAAGCAAATGTTTTTAAAGGATTAAATTTAATTGAAAGAACCATCATCTCTTTATCATGTCCAGAAGTAACAGGATTTCACGAAAAGTAATGCTAAGCTGTGGTTTAAGTTCCTTCAACACATGAAACAAATTGATTTAGAGCAAGGAATTTAAACTTTTGAGAAAAGCACTTACGCTGCATCTAAAAGAAAGTTCCAGTACTTAGAGGTACACATATGCAAGTCCACCAAAATATTACTTAAAAAAAGCAAATGAGGAAGAAAATGAAATTATGGACGTCTTCTGAATTGATGCTTCTAAGTTGGACAAGAAAGAGCACATGTAATTTCGTATTTTTAGAGTCTATTTAAAGATTCTTAGGAATTTTATTAGGAGGCTATGCATTCGCGCATAAAAGTGCGTATAGATGAACTGCCCTTCGGGAATTCATAACTGCGCATTTTTTTCAACCCTTATGATTATGAACATTTTGAGGAATTTTATAGATTTGGAGTTCACATTCACAAAATAAGCTAACTATTCATATGCTTGAGTTTTGATTAGGTAGCTTAAATGTTCGTGAAAAAAAGCTATGTTGATGTAGATAAATCTAGATCCAGGTCTTTCCGCTCTATAGAAGACTGATTCTGAAGTACTGGCAGCAAAAATATTGTTTCTTCCCAAAAAATGCTCAAGAGTTCCATCTAGTATTTCTTAAAAAGATGTTTAATTTTGTTATGATGTTTACAGAGTTTTGAAGTTAGGTGTGGAACTGAGAGACTAGATCTTAGTCTCAATTCAATCTTGAGCAAGGGCTGCGATGCATCGAAAAGTTCCTATGTATCTATAAATACCTGCCCAAGACGAATTGAATGGGCCAATGGGTGGAAGTTGAATAAATGTCTATGTCAATTGGTTCCAGCAAGCTGCCAGTGTGTCGTGAGTGAAAAATGGGACCGTTTATTGACTTACTGCTTGCCAGAAAGGTGGACTGTACACGAATATATAAGGGGAGTTTGGTGTACTATAAAGTATATAAATACAAAACATGATATAAGGACGGTAGCGAGTATGCTTTGATGGAAAAAAAACAACAAAAAAAAAAAACCAAAAAAAAAAAAAAACCAGTGAGATTAGAGCTGCAAATCTGCAGGTCAATGATGTTACTAAAAACGAAATGAATAGATTAAAATCACAACTTGAATAGAAAATAAATACATGTAGGTCTGAAAATATACTCTCTATGTCCAGAGAGAGAGAGAGAGAGAGAGAGAGAGAGAGAGAGAGAGAGAAAGAAAGAGAGAGACAGAGACAGAGACAGACAGAAAACGAAAGGGAGAGAGAGAAAGAAAGAGAGAGAGAGAGAGAGAGAGAGAGAGAGAGAGAGAGGGGGGAGAGAGAAAGAGGGAGAGAAAACGAGAGGGGGAGAGAGAAAGAGAGAGAGAGAGAGAGAGAGAGAGAGAGAGAGAGAGAGAGAGAGAGAGAGAGAGAGAGAGAGAGATGATGATGATCATGATGGTGAAGCATCTAATTTTTTTCTATACTGTTTCTACCTCCGATAGACATGAAGCAAATACTACTTATCAAAATTCTTTAAAGAGATTTTCAACAAAATATGTCATAAAGCAAAGGCACATAAAGACAATCAGTGGGTGCTCTTCACCTTCTCTAGTATGATTATTACAACTGAATTCTGCTTCTTTGTTTCTTTTCAGGAGATAATTGTTACGAATTGCCTTGAGCAATGATTGCGACGAAACTTTATTATCCATAAGTCAGTAATACATTGATCCTTGTTCGTGTACAACACGAGTAGAGCTTGCAAGATAACAGGAAGCAATATATCAATAAATTAACTTGCAATTATCAAGTGCCTTTTCTTTTGACATCCAAAACAATGGCTGAGGATTTTTGTTTTAATGTTTTAAAGATATTAAATCTCAACTTATTTCCTGTTGAACTCTTATTATTCTGCATTCACATGGATTTCTCCAGAAGCTACGTTTTTTTTCCCAAATTTAACGATTTCAACAAATTGTTGGATGCCACAAATGATAGACGCGTTTCCTTTAAGACACGCTCTAAGCATAACAAATGAAGCTCATATACTGAAAAAAACACACAAGGTAGACGGGGTAAGATGAAGACTAAAGAGGATAACACAACTTACTTCTCAAAATTCATTTTTATGACTCACAATAATTCAATGTATTTTAAGTCTTCATGTGATTCTACTGTTTAGCGAGCAATTTCTTGTTAAGGGTTTTTTCTTGCCGAAAATATTTCTTTAAGTAAATCATTGCCTTTAAACGGACAGTTCACTAATAATGGCAAAGCTAAAAAAATAAATATACATAAAAAAATCAGTGATAGATGAAAAAGTAAATCGAAAAGAAGAAAAAGAGAGGAAGAATCAGAGAGAATGAGAGAGAGATAGAGATAGATAGATAGATAGATAGATAGATAGATAGAGAGAGAGAGAGAGAGAGAGAGAGAGAGAGAGAAAAGAGAGTGTGGAAATAGATGTAGACCATTAAGATATCAATAGAAATATTTTATCACTATATTGACAGATAATGAAAAAAGAAGTCAATAGAAAGATGTCTGATACATAGCTCGTAAGATATATAGTTAATATATAAAACAAAGACAAATAAATAGACAGATAATCAGACAGAGAAATAGATATTTTGATGGATAAATAGATAGATAGATAGATAGATACATACATACATACATACATACATACATACATACATACATACATACATACATACATACATACATACATACATACATACATACATACATACATACATACATACATACATACATACATACATACATACATACATACATACATACATACATACATACATATTTTGAGCTATATTCAGAGGTGACAAGGCCGAGATATTGAAATGGATAAGTTCAGTATCGAGAACGCATCAAATGAAATAAATAATTTTGTTGACACGGCTTGGTATATTACACTTATCTCGTCATGAGAGAGTATCCTTTAATGCCTCTTCAATGCGGGCAAATGTCCTTGCCAAAGATTCATGAGGAATTTGCATTTTTTCATCGATGCAAAGTACTTTTGAGACCAGCCATCAGGGAAAATTACGTGACTTTCGTTTCCAACCGGACACTCTAGAGATCTCTCCACATTAGCAATGGTAATGAGAGAACAGGATGCTTTTATCAGAGTTGTGCATACAGCCAGCTACACACAGGCTGGGATGAGAATATGGATCTCTCTCTCTCTCTGTCTCTCTGTCTCTGTCTGTCTCTGTCTATCTCTGTCTGCCTCTGTCTGTCTGTCTGTCTGTCTGTCTGTCTGTCTGTCTGTCTGTCTGTCTGTCTCTCTCTCTCTCTCTCTCTCTCTCTCTCTCTCTCTCTCTTTCTTAGGATCTCTGAGTGCCTCTCACTCCCTCTGTTCCGTCTCTTTCTCTCTATCTCTATAAAACTCACTGTCTGTCTATTTCTCTTTCTTTCTCTTCCCTCTCTGTTTCTGTCCCTCTCTCTGTAGAACTATGGCCTATTCTGACAGCCTACATTGTAATTATCAGGACATAACATCATGGATTTGGAGATTCCACAGAAAGTTGAGTTCGATCAATATTTATGCTAACTGCAGTCTCTTTTGTTCATGCATTTTTAAAAGATCGTATTACTTTCTAGAAGATCTGGTTAATTTTACTTCAAGCCGATATGTTGTAGATATATAGCCCGTATGAAAGCTTAATTTTTTAGCTTCCGTTAATTGATGTTAAAAGTTCTACGTTTAATTTATATCTCGCCCATCTCTCTCTTTTTCGCAAAGGTAATTCATTTTGATTCAAACACAACAATTTTTTTATTCTATTTAGTTCACCTGTGAAAAATAATGTGTTTTATTAATCTAGTTCAGTGTCCGTTGTTGAGCATTAGTTATTTTCCATTGAGTATAAACTGGTACTATTTTCGCAACTTGTGAACTTTTAGTTCCAAAAGGGCGTGCAATTGAAAGCAGTGGGTTTTCCCTTTACAAGAATTACTACACTCATCTTCTGTCTGATTCACAAACAACAGCTTGCCAAAAGCCTGACAAACGAAGGGCTTTTGGAGGTGGCATTTTTGGCAAATGTCAAATCTTCAAAATCAGCTCCCCACACATGGACTTCATGAAAAGAATAGTAAAATCAACCTCATAGATCTAACTCGAAACCGACAAATAAGGCGGAAAACGGTAAAAGACAACAAGGGAAAAGTATTATAGACGTGGATCAAACCCGCATCTCTGTATGACATCCATCGTCTTGCCGAGACAAGACCAGATACACCGACTAACACAGCCACGCTCCTCAACAAAAACTGGAGGCTCAGACAGAGCGGCTTTCCTACTGGCTTCCTGATGTCGAGAAAGACCAAGTTCTTGTATATACAGACCTTGATAAATTGTAGTTTCCTAACCTGTTCTTCGAAATGAGCTTCTTGAAGGGAGGGAAGAATTTCAGCATTCGTTGGGACGTGAAGAGGATATACATATATCAATATAAATAATGAAAGTTTTTAGGTAGATCTTTAATTGCAAACAGCAGCACTAAATAATTTTAATATCAATAATGATGGCGGGGGTGATAAGGAAAGAATGGAACATTAAAGTGACAAGAAAGAAAGACGTTGACCATTATATCTCCTACCCCGCCCATACCCCCACCCCCGCTCCCAATACTTTCGCCAAACTATAGTCTTGCTGGGATACGAGGTACTTTTACGCAACTGAGAAATCTGGTCATCTCGACCTTAAAGATATTTCAAATGAGATTGGCTGGGTTTTCTGTAAATACTACACTCTAACCTTTAAATTGTTTATGGGTAGCTGTGGTGAGCTGATTCACTAGCAGTGTTATATTACAAAGTCTGCAAAATAATCTGCTGAACGAAAAGAAAAAAAAACATTGTTAAGAAAAGATTAATAAACAACTCTTTGATAGATATTTTCGAGAAAACATTGTTTACTAATAGAACTGAGAACGTTTTATAATTTCATGCACATCAATCACTACCAACGCAACCACCAGCTTGGATTTATTAAGACAACGACCAGACCAAAAAATATGACCCGCTGATTGGCCAAGAAATACCCCATCCCCTCCACCAGGCACCAAATTGGAATAAAAGCACCAGCTTCCAAAATTTGGAAAACAACAACGCTATCCGAAATGTGCGCTGAGTAAATAGATCATGATTTTAGGATAAACAAAGAGTAACTTGAGACAGTTCTATTCTAACATAACAGCTAACACAAGCTTAGTTTGAACTTATTCAGTATAAAATAAGAAAGAAAACTCTTGAGTACAAACGGATTGATTTTGTTTATAATTTAAGATGAGATCTGATTTCTGGACTAAATATAAAGATTGTGTTGATAACTTGATACAGCTCTCACCTAACGCGGTTATCTCAAGCCTTTTTGCATGTTAACCTCAAGCCTCCGTCAGACATGGTGGAACTGAAAAGCTGAGGCCCTAAATTCTCCAAATCAGTTTCAAATCATCCATCCTTTGCCTAAAAAGAAGATTTAACAAAGTAAAGGCTACCATTAACTCAGGAGTAAATTAAAAATAAAAAAAATCCTGTCTTTTTGGACCATTACAAATTATTATGCAGCCCTCTCTCGAGACGTTCTTGCGGTATTATTAATTACATTTGAAAGTATTCCCCCCCAACCCCCCACTTAAAAAAAAAAAAAAAAAAAAAAAAAACTAAAACAAAAATATAAAAAAGCAGAATATGTTGTCTGTAGTCACCATTCAATTATGGCTGGCCATTTCTTTAAATATATATATATATATATATATATATAAATTATGTATGTATATTTTTTTTCCTCCTCGATGTTTAGCTCAAGCTTTTTATGAGATCATCTTTTTTAAAAAATTAAATTAGGAGTTAGTCATAACAGAAAAAAGCTCAGCAGTAAATATTCAAGGAAAATAAATAATAAACACGGGCGCTGGAAATAGGAGAGGAATGAAAAAGTTCCTGTGGGAAAACTCTGACGGAGAAGTTAATTAGGAAGACTTTTGAACTTTCGAAAACCTCTCAAATCACTTCAAAATACAAAAACCGTTAAGAAATGATTTAATACATATTTGTTATACATATATATATATATATATATATATATATATACGACATAGGTTCCCCGACTCTCTTTCTTTGATATCTCCGTTGAATCGAGGATTGCTTTGGCGATATACACTCATCAATCTTAGATTGTTTTAAAATGAGAAAGGCCACCAAAGCCGACTCACTTCTTTGTAGTGCAATTCAGCCCTTGATGCAGATTGGAGACTCTTTTATTAATAATTTTCAGTTGTCTTTAAGAATGGGCACAATTTTTAGAGAGAGGCAAAGCCCTTTGACCAAAGTAAATTAGTTCGCACGACAGGTTTTGTCAATGTTTAAATGAAACTTAGGCAGTTATTGTAAAGCAAAAATTCAAATCTACTGGATCACATGCCTCGCCTGTAGCGTATCTTTTTTGTTGTCTGATTTATTTTTTTCTAACTCTGCAAAAATTTAAAAAAAAAAAAAATCGAAGATGCTTTCTTACTTTGTGGACTGTTTGGCTTAAAATAAGATCGCCTGTGTAAAGTATATCTGGTTAATTTTTCTTATTCCACATTTTATATGAAGCGCGTTGTGATTTTTAACCCGTGCTGTGTATGTCATCGTTTCAGCACTAAAACCCGCCGTGCAGCCATTTAGGTTGGATTTGTATTTGAAAACAACATCGAGAATATTATTTTACGCTTGTTATTGTAAAGTCTGTTTCTTTTCTTATGCTTTATCCTAAAAATTCTCACGAACCGAGCCAATATGCAAATGCCTGGTAAGGTTATCATGATTCTAAATTTGGTACGCAGCTTAATAAAGATATAAATCAGATGTAAAAGGATCGAAAAACATAATTATGTCAAAGTCCAGAATTAATAGCTTTTGAGAGGTTAGAGCAGTTTTATTTACAGCCTTTGCTCTCAAATGCCGCTCTTAGATCGCTGTCTGATGCACATTTTGTACTGCTTGGCCTGAGCGTATTTGATGATGGCGCGCAAATTATTTATCTTTTTCAGAACTCTACTTTATCTTTATTCGCCCCAGAATCAAATGAGAATAATACAGTTTCTTTGATCAGTCTGTTACTAAAGTTTTCTTTCTTTTTTTAATTATAGTTTCCATAAACACTTACGCGATCGTAAAATTTCGATAAAATAGTATCTCTTTTGACCACGAAGCCATTTTCAATTCAAATATGATAGTAAAGCGATTGATAAAATTAATTATTTTTTTTGTGAAATCTAACATTTGATTATTTTTCTAGTGAATAAAGCTGTTTTAGTGAAAATGGGGCGAGACTAGGCCTAAAGTCTAGGGGCTGGCTTGCTAGTGCTGAGGCTAGAGCGAATGTGAAGAAGATGAGACTTTAAAATGAAGTTCAATCTTTAAACCTCATTTGGAATACCACAGGCTTTTTTCTGTAGCTTTTTGATAGCTTGATGACTCTCCAAGCACGCCTAGCCCAAGGCAATAATGTTTTATGAATTGCATGCAATGGTGTTCAAGAAAATGCTGCTTACGAATAGAGTTACATAAACCTGGCCAAATCCGGTATTGAGCTTGTTGTACTTGTGCTCTACTGTATCTCAAAGGCTTTGTCTGAAATAACTGGGTTGTTTGTGCGTGCTTGTGTAGGTTTGATTATTGTTCTTGTAAGGTGAGAGATTACAGCTGTTGTAAATATTTATGGCAGTGATTGCTCACGAAGTAGCGGCCGTTGTAGGCCTGAGGGAATATTTGATGTTTGTTTAAAACACCCTCTGAACTTGAAGCTACACGACCAGATCTGGGAAGAAGTTCAACATGTCCATTTCTATCAGCGTGTCTTCTGTCTGCGCCAACTGTCGTGTATAATTGATAATGCCCTCGGGGCTTTCCCTTAGGACAATGCAACCTTCATAATGCCTTATCTTTTCTTGGGTGTTATGGAGAAGGTTCCAGTCGTTGCCGTATTTCTTTAATAATCTGGCCAAGTCGTTCACTGCGAATGCTGAGATAGAGGGCATGAGTCTCTGTTTCAAGTGGCGTGTGGTGCTTCAAAACGATGCCTAGGAGAATATGAAGCTAGTGAGCTGTGGGATAAACATACTTTTGTTAAAGCTAGAAATCTGCTTGTAGCAAGACTTACTATGTTAGACGCCCGTAGGGGTGGTGAATCTGCAAGGTTGACTTTAAATGAATAGAAAGAAGCAATAAAAGGCTCCTGGGTTGACCTTAATTTGATCGAGAAAATTGACGATCCATTGGAAAAGTATATACTTGAAATCCTGAACTGGCCTATCAATCAGGCAAAGGCTCAGGAAAGATGGGTACCAGTACTAATTACTGAAGATACTACTGAGTTGAAAACTAAGTTTTTATCTGAGCGAAGTAAGCGTAATGTCTCCGGACTTAATGTTTTCCTTTTCCCAAACACTAATGACTCCCTCGACCATGCGAGTGGCCATCATTGCTGAAAACCAGTTGTTGACATCTGAAACAGTGATGCCACAAGAACTACATGGACCAGGAACTGGAGATTCAAAAAATTACAATTAAATACCCCCAACACAAGATGACAATTTATTCAAGTATTACACATATTTGAAATGAAATTATTCAACATACTTTGACCCTATTTCCTTACATTGAACAATAATGAGAAAAAATTGGTAAACCATTTGCAACTTTCAAATGAAAGAGTACAGAGTTGTAGAAAAGCTTTCTCTAAGAAGCTCGTACGTGAGAATAACATATCGATAACACTTTCTTATCTAAACTATATCTTTGTTTACAATTGAGCAGCCTTATTTAGTTCCAGCTAAAACATATCTCACGGTTTCTGCAATAATCACTAGACAAAACCACGAACACACAGAATGTGCATCAATACAAACATAGAAAGTGTATGAGATGAAATTGAAAGACGCATAAATTTAAGCACACAAACCTTAACCCGTTGGAAAGAGACTGGATGAGGACATATATCTAAATGGTTAAAGTATGTAAAAAAAAAAGAAGTTTAAGGTATGTAAAAACTAAAGGGTTAAGGTATGTAAAAATAAATATAGAAATTGCCAACAAGTCACAAAAATGTTAAGATAGAGGGATGAAGAGAATGATAGGGCTAAACCGTTTGGGTGGAGAAGACTGGGCATTTCAGAAACTGTTTTGATCAGCGGACATTGCTGCTCTTTGGTGCCATACACAAAATCAGGGGCATTGGTTAGTTGGTGTTGTGATGTGAGATATATAAATCACCCAGGCTAGTCAATGGTATAGCTGACTAAAAAAAGGGTTTTATAAACGCAGAAATGAGTTTTGTTAGTAGATGTATGTTGCTTTAGTTCACGTACAAAGGCAATGTCATTGCAACCTTTGATGTGAAAGATTTGAAAGCATTCAAGCTATTCAATAATATAAGTAGAAAAAATGTCAGAAAAGCAGACATAAGTTTTGATAGTTTCTAAATTAGGTATATATATATGGAGGCAGGCTACTGGAATGAAAATCATAAGTAAGAATTATAAAGTTAATGGTAGAGCTCATTAGTGTAATGATAGGCTTTCAGTGTAACTAGTTGGAAAATGCTTGCTTCTGTGGGATTTGAACCATTGATTTACAGATGTGTGGCTGCCACCTTGTCACTCAAAGAACACATGTGTCATATCAAACATAAAAACGTGCAAAACAGCTGAAATCCAAATTTTCCTGGGGATGGAGATGGAGGTCGTGGATATAAGCTAATATTGAGTTTACTTCAGAAATAGATAAAACAAAAAGAGAGAAGTGAGACTGTCATGTACAACAGAATCAAGAAAAAGTACAGTTCAAATTTTGCTGAGACATCCATCCGCCCCTCTAAATTAGCACATTCATCAGGCCTGGCAAATTAACTTCGAGGATATAAGCTTTTATTGATGTTACTTCAGAAATAAACAAAAAAGAGAGAAGTGAGGCTGTCATGCATAACAGAATCAAAGCAAAAGAAAAAGTACAGTTCAAATTTTGCTGAGACATCCATCCGCCCCACTAAATAAGCACATTCATCAGGGCTGGCAAATTAACTTCGAGGATATAAGCTTTTATTGATGTTACATCAAAAATAAACAAAAACGAGAGACGTGAGATTGTCATGCACAACAGAATCAAAGCAAAAGAAAAAGTACAGTTCAAATTTTGCTGAGACATCCATCCGCCCCACTAAATAAGTACATTCATCAGGCCTGGAAAATTAAAGTCCACTTCTACATGACACCAGTGACACCGGCCGCAGTTATATTGGACAAAGATATGTGTGTGTGTGTGTGTGTGTGTG